>MCJB01048543.1:0-32876 GCA_002018475.1 Nicotiana obtusifolia
CCCCCCCCCCCACTTTTAATTGGTTCGGTTCCCATCGGTCCGGTCCGGTGGGAACCGGACCACTAGCCAGCCTTATTTGGATGTATCAACTAAGGCTATACTAAAAAAACAACAACAACCTGTTCCTAAGGAAAAGCCTACGGCTATATTAAAAAAACTAGCGAGCATGTTTAAAAGAATGTAATTTTCTACATCAAAATACATATTAATAAAATTGCTTCAAGTTCACATCACAACTCTTGTGTTCTTATATTTTATGATTTTACTAACTTTGTATATATTTCAAGGTTTGAATCTAATTATAAATTTTGAAACTAATTCAAAGTTTGTAAGAATAGTATTGTAACTTCTTTAATTCTAAGTTTTAACTTTGAAACATACTTTTCATTTCAAATATATATTCAAAGTTAGTAATATTTAGTTGTTATATTTTCAAAAACTTATAATTTCCTTCTACTACAAAATTTATGATTTTACTAACTTTGTATATATTTCAAGGTTTGAATCTAATTATAAATTTTGAAACTAATTCAAAGTTTGTAAGAATAGTATTGTAACTTCTTTAATTCTAAGTTTTAACTTTGAAACATACTTTTCATTTCAAATATATATTCAAAGTTAGTAATATTTAGTTGTTATATTTTCAAAAACTTATAATTTCCTTCTACTACAAAATTTATGATTTTACTAACTTTGTATATATTTCAAGGTTTGAATCTAATTATAAATTTTGAAACTAATTCAAAGTTTGTAAGAATATTATTGTAACTTCTTTAATTCTAAGTTTTAACTGTGAAACATACTTTTCATTTCAAATATATATTCAAAGTTAGTAATATTTAGTTGTTATATTTTCAAAAAATTATAATTTCCTTCTACTACAAAATTTATGATTTTACTAACTTTGTATATATTGCAAGGTTTGAATCTAATTATAAATTTTGAAACTAACTCAAAGTTTATAAGAATATTATTGTAACTTCTTTAATTCTAAGTTTTAACTTTGAAACATACTTTTCATTTATTTATAAAGTTAAATAAAGGAGGCAATAATTTTAAAAAATAAAATAACCGGATGACCGGCCGGACCGGACCGGACCGGACCGGAAAAAACCGGTAGACCGGCTATCGGTACCGGTCACGATCCGGTCGGCCCATTTTCAACCGGGGGGACCGGACCAGGAAATTACCAGTTGGGTCCGGTTTTCGCCCAATAAATGTACCGGATCGGATCGGACCGAACCGGACCGGACCGGACCAGTAACCAGCCCTAATTGGTTATTGTACCATAACACAGAAACTCCTAAACCTACAGCAACAAATCTCAATGACGGTAGATTGAAATTTCTCAGATTTCATTTAAAGCATTTTTGTGGGTCCCTCTTTCATAATAATTGTTAAGTTACATAGTTTAATAAAAACCAATTTATATAAGGTCAAATTTGAATTTATTTTAGAAAATAATTTAATGACTATTCCAAAAAAGTAGAAAATTAATTAAATGACTATTTTGTCCAGTGTGAACTCTATTTTTAAAAGATAAAAAAAATTAATTATACATATTTTACATAAGTTTAAATATGAATTTTCATATGACCAAAAATCAATACTCGGTAAAAGTTTAAAGATGAAGAATGTGGAATAAATGACTTCTTTTATTGGAGTATTTGGCTTTATAGAACACAAATAAAAAAGACTTTAACCAATAAAATCATGTATAACTCAAATTTAGAAAAAAAGAAAAGAAGTAGCCAACACACTATTTGTAGTTTTATTTTTTGTGCTCTAATTCAGTAACCGGCTTTATTTGTTGTTGCTTACTATTTTTTAAAATAAAATAATTAAATTATGAATGCTTAATTGGTTATAGTAACATAACACAGAAACTCCTAAACCTAGAGCAACAAATCTCAATAAGGGTAGATTGAAATTAATTTCTTAGATCTCGTTTAAAGAATTTTCGTGGGTCCCTCTTCATAATAATTGTTAAGTGTTATAGTTTACATAAAATCTAATTTATATAAGGTCAAGTTTGAATTTATTTTAGGGCAATAATTTAATGGCTATTCCTAAAATGTAGGAAATTAATTGAATGAATATTTCTAAATAGTAGGGAGTTAGTTAAATGATTATTCCTAAATATTAAAAAAATAATCAAATGACTATTTTGTCAAATGTGAACTCTGTTTTTAAAGGGTAAAAAAAATGAATGACATTTCGCTAAAGGCCTTCGTGCTTTTAATATAATATAGATAGTCATTGAATTATTAATAGAAATAAGTGAACAAAATTAATATTTTCTTTTGTCTCAGAAAATACTTATCTTTTACTACTTTACTCATAAGGTCACTTTTTTTTCTTCGGATTTTTACCTTCCTATACACTATTTAAAACTTGATTACCCTCCCTAGTCAAGTTTCAATTTAATTACATAGGCGTATACATTTACCAATTATATACACTTTAGGAATTAAATGAGTATCTCTTTATATTAGAAATTGAATAAGGAATTAATTATTTCCCATGCTTATTCTCTCTCCCTCATGCGCGCTCTCTCTCTCTCTCTCCGTCTCTCTCTCTCTCATGAGCTCTCTCTCTCTCTCTCTCTCTCTCTCTCTCTCTCTCTCTCTCTCCGTCTCTCTCTCTCCTGCGCTCTCTCTTTCCCCATCTCTCTCTATCTCTCATTCTCTGTTCTTTCCCCAATTTTTCTTCCTCTGATATCCTCTATTTTTTATCCTTTCATGTTATATATATTTTTAATGGAATTCATCAATGGATTTCAATCGTTTTACTAAAGATTTTTAAATTAGAAATTTCCTTTCATGTTGCACAATTAGTGTTCAAATTGAAATTGTCAACCAATATATTTTGAAGGTGTTTGACTCTCCACCATTGACAACCATTAAAAAGCTTTGAAGCTTTGAATTTGAATTTGGGTTTTCAAAACTCATTATTTGTTTGGATTGGGTGTTGTTGCAAATAATTGAGAATATTATTTGGAGTTTATATCTCAATTTTAAGGGTGTTTGGTGAATATTAGACTTGATTTTGGCTGAATTTTAGAATAAAACTCTAAGAAGAAGAAGAACACATGATATACAATATACTTACGAAATTGTAGTAAAGTTGTAGTATAATTGTATGGAAATTGTATTATGTTGTAATTATATATATATATATATATATATATATATATATATATATATATTTATTTATTTATTTATTTATTTTGAATGTTGTATGAAAGTTGAAAAATAGTTGTATAATGTATGAATCGTTGTATAAAATTTGTATTTAAGTTATCAATACAATCTGTTTACATAAAGTTATTGACATGTATCAAAATTGTATTAAGAGAGAAAGTTTTGATTGGAATTTTAGAGAGGAAGAAACACACACCACATGCAAATTATATACAAATCAGATACAAAATATACAAAAAGACATATTGTATAATATTTGTATGAAAATTATATTTAAGTTGTCTGATGTTGTAGATGTATATTAATTGGATAAAAATAATGTTGAAAGTTGTAGATAAGTTATAAATAAGTGTATATTATATAATTAGTTATATAAAATTTATTTTTATTATGCATGTTGTTGTAGATATATTAATTTGTATTAAATTTGTATGTTGTTGTACCATCAAATTGTATATTATTTGTAAGTACAATGTATCCATTTTAGTGTTGATTTAAATAGGTTTCGTTAATTTGTGATAGATTAGTGTATTGGGTAAGTTAACTAATCAAGTGAAGCAGAATACTTTACTAGCCCCGCACGATAGTTATTAACCTTGTAAAATCTTTGGAAAAATTTTGATACATATCATTAACTTTATGGAAAAAGATCAACGATTCATACATTATACAACTATTTTTCAACTTTCATACAACATTCAAATATATATATATATATATTTACAACAGAATATAATTTACATACAATTTTACTACAACTTTACTACAGTTTCGCAAGTATATGGTATGTCATGTCGTCTCCGAAATTCAGCCAAAATCAAGTCTAATCTTCACCAAACACCCTCAAAATTGAGATATAAACTCCAAAAAATATTTTCAATTGTTTGCAACAACAACCAATCCAAATAAATAATGGTTTTTGAAAACCTAAATTCGAATTCAAAGCTTCAAAGCTTTTTAATGGCTGTCAATGGTGGAGAGTCAACACACCTGAATACTAAAAACTCTTTACCGCTCATCGTCGAGAAGGCTTTTTATCCAACTCATTTCAAACCTCTCCAGTTACATGACAAACTAAAAAGCTTCTTGATAAGGAAATGAGATAGTTATCTCCTAACACTACACTAACACCAAAAAACTGTTAGCTACCAAAATATCTACTCAGGTAATAAAGCTAATTATGGCTTAAAATAAGTAATACATAGCTGGAAGGTGTCTTATTGAAAGAGGAGTGGGGAGAAAATAGGAAAAGGATGTAACCAAATCCCTTAATTTAAGACACTAATGATGGATTATATAATTTGTAAGTAATCCTTATTTAAGGAGGATAATATATAAAATTAGAATAATTTTGGTAAATAAATTTTAAATATTATATAGGAAGTAAAAAATTCTTTTTTTAGTTGTATTAGAAAAGCCACATATCTTTTGGATTTCACTCAAAAGGTTATTCAAGCCGAAAAGTAATATGCCCAGCCATTTTCTAATGACGTGGTGCCTGACTTTTTATGCCAAAAATAAAAAATTTATTAAGCCCAGCCCATCTTAACCATAAATCTCCTATTTTGACTCAATATCAGACGTATAAAATCTCTTTATATGTTAAACAAATGCTCAAAAATCCCTTTATATGCTTGTATGGGGTCGGATACAATCGGGCACATAAAGAGTATCGACCTTGGGCACAAACCGAGATCGGTCTATATTGGATCGAGGCCGGCGCTTCAAGAAGGACGGTTCGAGGTCGGACATTATTGGATCGGAGCCAAAGCATTCGAAAGGAGGCAGTCAAGACTGGTCTGGACAAAAGCATCTTATGGTAAAAGTATCAGTTTCACGTAACGGAAAGGCCGAAAATCTCGTGGTATACAGTTATCTCGACGGGAATCACGGCCCCAATCATCAGAGACGTTAGACCAGTATTTTTAGGGATAATTCATCCTGTAATTAAGTCTTTTACTTTATATAGAATTCCTTTTCTCCCTATAAAAGAGTACTTAGTTTCATTGTGCAGGACACAATATACATCATCAGTAATACAATTGTCTTTTCTAGCTATCTTTCTCACAAATTATTGATTCTCTCTACTGCTCATTTCGTCACAGCAAAGTCATACGATACTAGTGGTTTGTTTATTCTCTTGCTTATTTAGAATCAATCTTTATTCATCACTATTTATTTTATTGTATTAGAAAAATTCACGTATCCTTAATACCACGTATAAATTCAATTGTTACCCGTATTTTAAGGTAAACAGTTTGGCGCCCACCGTGGGGCTAAAGATAATAGTGAACGTTTGATACAAATTTCTGTCACACACTATTTTACGCTTGTTCTTTGCAGAATCTTCTGTTTTTCAGGTTACAACATAGTCATGTCGCGCACACTTCCCATCAACGACGAGTTCGACCACCAGGGCGAAAAAAACATGACGCTCGGTAACGAGGTTCCAATCGACGCCAACTCTCAAATGGCGGTCGATGCAGATCATACCTCTGGCCCGTCGAACAACGTTTGGGGAGAACACCATTCAAGAGTTCAAAATAATGAAGGGGACGGGATCAACCTCAAAATGATATTCGACATGCTGCAAGCCCAGCAAGCAGCCATCACTCAATTGCAAAGTCGCAGTCAGGTTTCGGACAGGGTCGAAGCCGTTTCTTCTCGAGGGATAGTTCCTCAAAATGAACCAATCGCAGCACAACCGGATGAAAGCGGGTCGGGGATAAACTTTGGAATCATGAAGATGCTCGAGGAGCTGACTAAGAGATTCGAGTCGGGCGAAAAGAAGATTGAAGCTAACGATAAGAAAGTAGAAACGTATAACTCGAGGATAGACCAGATCCCGGGAGCACCCCTGGTGTTGAAAGGCTTGGACTCAAAAAAGTTCGTACAAAAACCTTTCCTGTCAAGGCTGCTCCGAAACCTATACCGAAAAAGTTCCGCATGCCGGAAATCCCCAAATACAACGGGACATCTGATCCGAATGAACATGTAACAACGTACACATGTGCCATAAAGGGAACGATCTCGAAGATGACGAAATTGAATCCGTCCGATACCACAACTTGCCCCCGAACTCCATCGACTCCTTCGCCATACTTGCAGATACCTTCGTCAAGGCTCATGCAGGCGCCATTAAAGTCGAAACAAGAAAGTCAGACTTGTTCAAAGTTAGGCAAAGAGACAACGAGATGTTGAGGGAGTTTGTATCTCGCTTTCAAATGGAGCGAATGGATTTACCACCGGTTACCGATGATTGGGCCGTACAGGCTTTTACTCAGGGACTCAATGCCCGGAGCTCAACGGCTTCTCAACAGCTCAAGTAAAGTTTGATTGAATACCCGGCTGCCACTTGGGCAGACATACATAATCGATATCAATCAAAAATCAGGGTCGAAGATGATCAGCTCGGAGCTTCCTCAGGATCTGCTTATCCTATCAGGACTCATGATCGGACCCTAAGGGATAATTATCGGGAGCCGAGGTCGAACAGAGACAGATATCGACCGTACCCTGGCGATCAAAGAGCCATCCCGAGAAGACAAAGGTCTCCGAGATAGGAGAGAAGGAACGGTTTTAACCAGAGAAACCGGGGACCGTTGCCAGGAAATAATTTCGAAAGAGCTGCTAATCACAGAGAAGCGCCCCGGTTATCTGAGTACAACTTCAATGTCAATTCAGCGACTCTCGTATCTGCCATTGGTTGCATCAAGGATACTAAATGGCCCCGGCCGCTACAATCGGACCCGGCCAAAAGAGACCCCAACCTAATATGTAAATACCATGGTACACATGGACACAAGATGGAAGATTGCCGGCAGTTGAGGGAGGAGGTAGCTCGATTGCTCGAAAACGGGCACCTTCGGGAATTCTTAAGCGATCGGGCCAAGAACCATTACGGAAACAGAAACAGACCAGCAAATCAGGAAGAACCTCAGAACACGATCCACATGATAATCGGAGGGGTAGACGCACCTCAAGGCCTGGTGTTGAAGCGTACTAAGATATCTATCACTCGGGAAAAATGAACTCGAGATTACGCAACAGAAGGGGCCTTATACTTCAGTGATAAAGATACAGAAGGGGTTACACAGCCCCATAATGATGCCTTGGTGATATCGATGCTCGTACATAAAACAAGGGTGAAGCACGTACTTGTCGATCCCGGCAGCTCAGCTAATATAATTCGGTCATGGGTTGTCGAGCAGCTCGGGTTGTCAAATCAGATCATCTCCGAAGTTCGGGTCCTCAATGGTTTCAACATGGCATCAGAAACGACCAAAGGGGAAATAACACTGATGGTTAACATCGCCGGTACTGCCCGCGCAATGAAATTTTGCGTGATCGAGGGCGACATGAGATATAATGCCTTGCTCGGGAGGCCTTGGATTCATGACATCGGAGCTGTACCTTCAACATTGCATCAGATGTTGAAATTCCCATCGGCCGATGGGGTCGTCACCGTTTATGGAGAGCAACATGCTTCGAGAGAAATGTTCGCAGTGGATGAGGCAGCATCAAGGCCGACCGCTCCTTCCCATAAGACCCAATAGCAATCAGAGACGCCACCTTCAACAAACGAGGGTGGGCAGGATCAACTTGACGTCGATAATTACGGGGTTCCCCGATCGTTTATCGGTCCTGATGAGTTCGATGCGACTAAATCAACAGTCGAAGAGCTCGAACAGTTTCGCTCCGCAGCGATGCGCCCGATCGAAAGGTATACCTGGGCTCGGGCTTAAACTCCGAGCTTAGGACCAAATTAATTAAATTTCTTTCAGCTAACGAAGATTCCTTTGCTTGGTCCCATCTTGACATGACAAGGATACCGCCGGAAATTACAACTCACAAGCTGAACGTTGACCCAAAATTTTGGCCGATCAAGCAAAAGAGGAGGCCTCAGTCCGAAACCAAACAAGCGTTCATCAAGGACGAGGTAACTAAACTTTTGAATATCGGATCCATTCGGGAAGTTAAATACCCAGAGTGGCTAGCAAATCTGGTTGTAGTTCCTAAGAAGGGAAATAAACTTAGGATGTGCATAGATTATAAAGACCTAAATAAGGCGTGCCCCAAAGACTCCTTTCCCTTGCCCAACATCGATCGTATGATCGATGCTATCACTAGCCACGAGACTCTTAGTTTTCTCAATGCCTACTCTGGTTAAAACCAGATACAAATGGATAAGGATGACCAAGAAAAAACATCCTTCATCACTAAGTATGGCACTTATTGCTATAATGTGATGCCTTTCGGGCTGAAAAACGCGGGGGCTACCTATCAACGCTTAGTAAATAAGATTTTTGAAACACATCTAGGAGTAACAATGGAAGTTTATATTGATGACATGCTAGTCAAGTCCCTGCGAGCAGAGGACCATTTGAGTCATTTGCAGGAGACATTCGACATCCTGAAAAAGTACAACATGAAGTTGAACCCCGAGAAGTGTGCATTCGGAGTAAGCTCGGGAAAATTCCTTGGCTTCATGGTCTCGAACCGGGGAATAGAAATCAACCCTGATAAAATCAAGGCCATCGAAGACATAACGATCGTAGACAGTGTGAAAGCAGTACAGAAACTAACTGGTCAGATAGCATCTTTAGGCCGATTTATATCGAGGTCATCCGACATGAGCCATCAGTTCTTCAACCTACTGAAGAAGAAGAACGAATTCTCATGGGGACTTGGTACTCAGAAGGGTTACACCCAATGCTCGAGATCCCAGCGAAGGAAAACTAGGACCAAACTGGGAAGGGCCCTATACTATCCTGAAGGTTACCAGAAAGGGGTCTTACAAGCTCGGGACTATGGATGGCAAGCAACTGCCAAACAATTGGAACGTGAGCCATCTGAAGCGGTATTATTGTTTAAGGTCTTTCATTTCGTCTTTTCTTTTGTTTCATTTGTCGATACTAACACCTGCAGGTTGTAAATGGAACGGTCTCGAGCCAAGAAACACAGGGCATTAAGACTGAAAGCACGCGTTGCACTCTTTTTCCCTTCGACCGATTTTTTCCCAAATTGGGTTTTACGGCAAGGTTTTTAATGATGCAACCAGGAATTGTGCTCACTTAGATCGATCACTCATCGGAGTTAATGAAATTTGGTGCTCGAATTCAGTCGACCTCGAACATCTGGAGATTGATTGTTATTTTCGAAATCTTCATTTACCTACTTCAATTTCAAGGGAACTTCACGAAGATCGTTAGGAACCAATGTAAGGGTCAAACGGTCAATGGAACCGTGCCCGAATAGATCGATCTTGCCCCCTTTTAGCAAAGATGTACAAGCATGTGGATGTTAATAAAGTCTTTTTGGCACCAATGTTGTGTTTCTAAGCCCAAGGGCTTCTTTGATTATCATTGCATTATCCAGAGCTGACATCGTTCAAATGTCCACACTAAATTCACAGGGGAGTAAGACCTAAAAAGGCAAACCCCAAAGTCGATTGCTAGGCCAAGGCCGTATTAAGTTAAAAAAACTCGAAGGGAAACAAGACTGACTCAGGCAATTCCAGTTTATAAAAGGCTAAGGCCAAACTAAGCCAAAATTCGAGGACGATTGGAGCTTGCCAAGGCAAGACCTCGATTCTTTAAAAAGGGCTAAGGCCAAATTAAATCATTAAAATTTAAAAGGGACCAAATTTTGCTAAGGCATGATCCTGATTTCTTAATGGGCCAAGGCCGCGCCAAACTAAAAGGTTCGAGGATAAACGAAGCCTATTAAGGCAGCTCCGAATTTAAGATAAGGCTAAGGCCAAATCGGGTTGAAACCTGTTAAGACCGATTCATCTCATTAACCGGCCGAGGTTATCCCGAGATGTGGACCTTATTCGGTCGGTCACAGAGAAGGAAAATTTACGAAGAAAATTTACGATCCTAGCTAAGCCAGGAAAGTTGCAAGACATGAAAATTGCAGAACAAAGTCAAACAAAATAAAGGAATTTTATACGAAACAAGGGAGTCCTTTTATATATTCAAATTACAAAAATGATACATCATTTTTACAGGCAACGTCAGTCGGAACCATCATCTTCTTCCTCAGGGAAGGCTTGCCTTCTTGCTTCAGCTTCGATCTTTGCTGCTTCATCAACTTCAGAAGACAGATCGAAACCCCGAGCTTGTAGCTCCTCAAGGACGGAGAGTCGGGTCTGGCACTTAGTATATTCAACCAAAACCTTCGATTGCTCCTGGGCTGCCTCGGGATCGGCTCTATATTGAGCTATCAAATCATCGGCGTCGTCCTTGGATGTAGCAATCTCAGACTTTGCTAATTGCAGCTCATTCACCAGCACACCCCAGTCCTGGGTAAGAGACTCGACTTGGTGTTGGAGAGATTCGGTGCTCTTAGTTAGAACTCCGATTTTTTCTTGCGCCTCCGAAACTTGCTCCTATAAGGGAGCTAAGCGAGCCCGGAGGGTCTCTTTTTCCGAAGTCAGCGTTTCGGCCTTGGATTTCCATTCGTTGGTTTCGGCATTAGCCTCGCTCACTGCAGATCGGAGTCGATCTAATCAATCGGTTTGCTGCCCCAGCTGGTCGACTACTTTGTTATGCTCTCTCCGTATAAAGTCCAGCTCGGATCGAAGGTTTGACATCTAGCCCTCGAGCCGCTGACGTCGTGCCTTTTCTTGTGTCATTTCTTCTCTTATCCGAAGGAAAGCCTCGTGATGAAGCACCGAAGACTGCAGGATGTACATAATGAAATAGTTAGTACAAATCTAAGGGCGAGATAACAGGTGCCAAATAGAGCCAATGGGGGAATATACCTTGTTCGATGCCTGTTGAGCTTCGTTGAATAAACAGGCCCAGTCCACCGTGTCCATTGCGGCCTAATCCTCGTCGGTCACCAAACAACGAAGATAGCTAGCCACACCGACAGGCACAGCCAAAGCTCGAGCACCCTCGGGAATGGTGAACTTTATCACTCTCTTCCGATCAGGGTTGGAGCTTAGAGCGGGAAATCTGTCAACTAACTTGATACCAACAAACATCCCACTCGTCTCGGCGGGGGGACTCCTTCTTGGCACTTCAAGCATGGCACTCCACCGAAGAACTCTTCAAAGGTTCCTGCTGCTACCGGACCTTTACTCGGCGTGTGCGTTCTTGCAGCTTGGGCCTCATTCAGAGTTGCCTCCGAAAAGGAGGGGGAATCCATCATCTCCGGGAGGTCCGAGATCCCTTGTGTTGCCTCCCTAGTATCGGCACGTACCCCAGTCCTCGTCCTTGCCTCGAGATCCTCCGCTCAAGGGATGCAAGCCTCACCAACCGCTGGCTCGGGGACTGTCCGAGGTGGTTCGTTATTTAAAGTATCAGGGTTTCTATCCTCCTCGGAGTCGTCGCTTAGTTGGATGGCCGGATCAGTGACTTTCGGTTTGCGAGCCATCATCTTTTTCCTGCCTTTCCTTTTCTCGGGCTCTAAAGGATCTTGGGATTTCTTTTCTCTTTTTCTCTCCCCCTTTCTCCGAGACAGGGGGAGGGCAAGAAGCTTCCCCACCGGTGAGTGCCGGTCTCAACTCAGCATCCTTCGAGAGACCTACGAAGAAAGGGGAAAAATTAGTAATAACGTCGATCACTTGAAATGAGAAAGATGGATATTGCTGGACTCACCATGATTTTTGGCCTCCCAAAGGCCTTTCGATATTTCCAGCCAAGCTCGCTCCGAGTAGGCCCTCTGAGCCACCACTCTCCGGACCCACTCCTCCAAATGATGGATCGCGGCTGGTGCCTGAGAAACGGCTGCACCTTACAAAATATATCGGTTAGATACCAAAAGAAAAACAGCAGATGGTTTTAAGTAGGGATACAACGCATACGTCTCAAGTTCCACTTCTCGGGGAACGACATGTCTTTTGCGGGGATCAAGTCGGAGGTTCTTATTCGAACGAACCGGCTCATCCAACCCCGATCCTTGTCTTCATCAATGCTCGAGAACGGGGCTTTGCTGGCCCGGCGAGCAAGTTTTATTAGCCCCCCTCGGAACATTCGGGGACTATATAGTCGGAGTAGATGGTCAACGGTGAAGGGGTGCCCTTCGACATTACTCACGAAGAAATGAGAAAGGTGAACTATCCGCCAAATGGAGGGATAAACCTGGCCCAGCGTGACATTATACCTTTTACAAAAGGCAACGATTATGGAGTCCAAAGGTCCCAACATAAAGGGATAGGTATAAACGCTCAGATAACCTTCCACATGGGTGGTAATCGCCTCATTCGGGGAAGGGACTACCACGTCCTTGTTAGCCCATTTACACTCTGCTTTTACCCTGTCCAGGATTTTGTGGGTGATCGAGCTAATGTACATGGAGACCGCTTCGCCTCGGCCAGGAACTGAGGAAGCTTTTTCCACTTTGAAATCGGAGCCGATGAAACATCCCACCGGTATGAAAGCTTTCAAAGGAGGCTCTGTGGAAGTTTCCCCAACAGGGGCTGGTTCAACCTCTTCAGCGGGCTGAGAAGTTGAAGGTTGTTGTTTTTGAGGGACGAATTTTGATGTTTTTGCCATTGGAGTTGAAGTGACAAGAGTAGAAGCAAAGGACAATGTATGAGAGAAGTTTGAAGTGTAAATATGCAGAGAACAAAAGAGAGGAAAGGTTTGAACAACGTAAAGTCTGGAAATTAAAGAATGGAGGAGCTATTTATACTTTCTCAAAAGCGGCGGTTCAGAGCACGAGGTAGGGGAGCATTAAATGGCATTTGCAGAAGTTGCATGGCCTGTTGCCAGCTACAACATGCGAGGACTCTTTTTGACAGCGGTCACGTGCGTCATCGTGCTGCCGTCACCCATCAATGAGACGTTTTTAGGTTGTGTGATTTGATGCTTCGAACTTCATGTCATGCTCAGCAAGTATGTTTTTGCTTGACCTGCTCTCGAAGGGACTATCTGTATGGGGTCGGATACAATCGGGCACATAAAGAGTATCGACCTTGGGCACAAACCGAGGTCGGTCTATATTGGATCGAGGCCGGCGCTTCAAGAAGGACGGTTCGAGGTCGGACATCATTGGATCGGAGCCAAAGCATTCGAAAGGAGGCAGTCAAGACCGGTCTGGGTAAAAGCATCTTATGGTAAAAGTATCAGTTTCGCGTAACGGAAAGGCCGGAAATCTCGTGGTATGCAGTTATCTCGGCGGGAATCACGGCCCCAATCATCAGAGATGTTAGACCAGTATTTTTAGGGATAATTCATCATGTAATTAAGTCTTTTACTTTATATAGAATTCCTTTTCTCCCTATAAAAGAGTACTTAGTTTCATTGTGCCGGACACAATATACATCATCAGTAATACAATTGTCTTTTTTAGCTATCTTTCTCACAAATTATTGATTCTCTCTACTGCTCATTTCGTCACAGCAAAGTCATACGATTCTAGTGGTTTGTTTATTCTCTTGCTTATTTAGAATCAATCTTTATTCATCGCTATTTATTTTATTGTATCAGACAAATTCACGTGTCCTTAATACCACGTCTAAATTCAATTGTTACCCGTATTTTAGGGTAAACAATGCTAAACAAATGCTCGAAAATCTCTTCATATGCTAAACAGATCTCTTTATCAGTCCAGAAATGATAAATACTTTAAAATAAACGCTTAAGCACATAAAATTTGGAAGCACCATCTTGCATGGTTTTGAACTTTGGAAAATATGTTTTACAAGAATATGAATAATCGAGACAGAATTAAACTTTTATGAACGTCATATGTTGCTTTATTTACCTAATTTTTTTCCGCGAGAACTTGTTTGATGGCAGTTAAGTTATCTAACATAATATATTTTAGTTAAATGATTTAAAGGAACGAGAAAATATCTAAGTTAAGAGGAATCATCTAGCTTCAATTGGTGAATTTTTCCAGTTAGTACAAAATTCGAAAATGGATCATTGGACCATGAAGGGCATTTCGGTGCATTAAGCTCCTACTATGCACGGGATTCCGGGAAGAGCCGGACCATAAAGGTCTATTGTACGCAGCTTCATTCTGTATTTTTACAAGAAATTATTTCCACGACTCAAATCCGTGACCTCCTAACCACGTGTCAACAACTTTGGCTCCCGATCAAATGGACTATTGGACCATAGCTATAAGAATTTAAGCGACCAAAAATTAAGTACATGTACTAAGCGAGAAACTTAGGACCTTTTCGAAATATATGTAGCATATAAGAGGGATTTTACGGCTCGGGTATTTGGTTGGATATGGGGTTTTTGAAGAAAATGTGTTGGGTTTAATTTTGTATTTATTGGGTTAAAAATCAGGTGCCATGTCATAAAAAAAAACTGAATATATCACTTTTTAACTCAAATGACTTTTTGAGTAAAATAACAAAAGATATGTGACTTTTCTGACATATATAAAAATAAAAAAAATAAAAAGTAACTTTGTTTACCTACTTCAAATAGTCAATGATCATTAAGGTAATAAACTCTTAAAATATTTTGTACATAAAATGAACATTAAGTATCAAAAATTAAACTCCTTTCAGTCAAATCAATTCCTCCATTCCCTTTACAGACATATTTACATTTCTAGCGTTTAAGACTTTCTTGGCATCCTCTCATCTTATAGTCACGCAAATCGTAGTCTATTACTCAACTTCACACGTGCCTCGATGCGATCCAGACTTTTCTTATTAGGAATTTCCGGCAAGTTTAGGAACTTACAAGTGTGAATAATTGTATTCATAAAATATTTCTGGAAACACAAAAAAACGAAAAAAAATAGAAATGTAGAAGAAGCAAAAATTAATTCAAGTCCATTGGATTCACAGTGTTTCCTTAAGGAACTTAATCCCTTTTAGTATTCGAAGTTTAAAATTATTTCCTCCCAGAATAGAACGGATTGCACACACTGGTATAGCGGTACTTCAAACCTAAGTGTTTCAGCGAACACAAATGGTGGCAGCAATCACACACTTACGTTTTGTTGTTTGAAAACAATGCAGAAAGAAAGAGAGTAGTTCAGAATTTTTCGTAAGAAAAATCTCAGGGAATGACCTGATATTTATAGCCATCAGGTTGGGTTCAAACGAAGAGGTGAAACTTTACAAGATGGCATTTCGCGTAAAACGGCTATAATAAAACGTCTGTATCAGCAGAATAAAACAGAAAATAAGATCGGAGAAAACTTAAAGTACTGTTACAGAAACGGTTGATTTGGAGCTCGAAGAAGTGTAATTTTATATATACTCAACAAATGAGCTTTCCTTCTCCAATATGGGATAATGTTCTTTCGCAAAGGAGGCAAATTCAAAATTTTTATTTTTCCCTCCATTTCACATTCACTCTCTTTTTTGAACTAAAATCCAACAATCTACTACATGAATGGGAAATGGCTATACAATAAAAATATGCATGAAAAACTGTGTGATTCGGCAACAAGGATTAATTGCATCGAGATAAGTAGGTTTCCCTTTGAACTTTCTATAATAAATTTATGTCGGATATACTCAGCCAATTGGTAAATTTAATATCTTTGAATTGCCGAACTTTGATGTATATCTAGAAAATCATAAGTCACACAATCTGTAACGACCCGCCGGTCGTTTTGGGTATTACCATTCCGTTTCCCCATTTACTGCTCAATTTGTGCTTTACAGTTGTTATGTGACTTGCCGGGGTGATTGGTTCGGGTCCGAAGAGATTTTGGAATGAATTAGAATACTTAGTTCCAAGGTTTAAAGCTTAAGTTGAAATAGTTGACCAGAGGTTGACTTATGTGTAAACGACCCTGGAATAGTATTTTGATGATTCTAATAGCTCCTTATGGTGATTTTGAACTTAGGAGCGTGTCCGTAAAATTATTTGAAATAGGCCCATTTTGTCATTTATGACTTGTGTGCAAAATTTGAGGTAAATCGGACTTGAATTGATAGGTTTCAGCATTGAATGTAGAAGTTGAAATTTCTTAGTTTCATTAAGCTTCAATTGGGGTATGATTCGTGTTTTTAGCGTTGTTTGATGTGATTTGAGGCTTCGACTAAGTTAGTGTGATGTTTTAGGACTTGTAAGTATGTTTGGTTGAGGTCTAGGGGGCATCGGGTGAGTTTCGGATGGTTAACGGAATGAATTTTGGACTTGCAACCTTGCTGGAAATATTCTGGTGCAGTATCTGGTCTTCTTCATCGCGTTCGCGAAAGGGGTCTCGTGTTCGCGAAGGGGAATTGGAGACAGGCAAGATTTGCTCTTCGCGTTCGCAAATGGCTAGACAGGTTGTGCACCGCGAACACGAGAGGGTGGCCACGTTCGCGAAGAAGAGAGAGAGCTGGGGGATGGACCTAACGCATTGGCCTACGTGTTCGCGAGTGGGGATCAGCTTTTATGAAGGCCTAGGATTTCTGGTCATCGGATTCGCGAGAAAACCCTCACGTTCGGGAAGAAGAAAAATTAGGTAGCACATTTTTGTGCTTCGCGAACATGAAGCAAGGGCCGCGTTCGCGAAGAAGAATAGACCTGGACAGAAAGTTTAAGTTCTAAAAATAGGACTTCATCCCATTTTTCATTTTAGACTATTTGGAGCTCGGGAAGAGGCGATTTTTCGGGGACTTTCAAGGAAAACAATGGGGTAGGTATTCTTAACTCTATTTCGGTCAAATTACCCGAATCTATGGTTGTTTTTGACATTTAATGGGTGATTTAAGTTGGAAAATTGTGAAAACCCTCTTCGTTTAATTTGAAGTTTTGAGGGTCGAATTGATGTCGGAATTTGGTAAAATTTATATGGTTGGACTTGTGGTTGAGTGGGTATTCATATTCTGTAACTTTTGTCGAGTTCTGAAACATGGACCCCACGGGCGATTTTTGGGTGGAATTTCGGATTTTGTTGGAAAATTAGTATCTTCATATGAAATTAATTCCTATAATTTGTATTGACTGAGTTGTCCATGCAGCACGTGAGTTGTCTGTGCGGATTATAGCACTTGATGCTTTAGCACATGAGTTTTTCGTGCATCACGTGAGTTGTCCGTGGGAATTACAGCGCTTGGGCTGAAGGAGCCCCTCCCTAGTCTGTACACACCCTCAGTGAGCACAGGTACCAACTGAGTGCGAGTGCTGAGTGCTGAGCGAGTGAAAGGAATGAGTGACTGTTGCTCTGAGAGGATGCATTGATTTCATTATCGTTGTACTACATTTGTCATATATCCCTGTTGTGGAACATTTCTAAGAGATATTATCTTCTATTTCAGTCAAACTCGATATGAAATTACTGTTTGGGCCTTGATTGTTGAACTTACAAGCATGCCTATTTTCTTATGTTGGAAATTACTGTAATTGGACTTAGCTGTGAAGCTCGTAACTACTTTCAGTTCTTTATTTAGTATTGTTACTTGCTGAGTTGGTTGTACTCATACTATACCCTACACTCATGTGCAGATTCAGGTGCTTTCGAATATGGTGACTGATAGATCTCAAAGTGTTATCAGTTGGTACTGATAGATCAAGGTAGCTGTTGGGTGTCCGCTTACCTTGACTGTCCGTAATTTGTGAGATTTTCTATGGAATTCAAATATTATGTTTTCAAACTTTAAAAAAAAATTGTGGTTTATTGAGGTTGTCGGCTTGCCTAGTATTGAGATAGGCGCCATCACGACAGGTTAGGATTTTGGGTTGTGACAAGTTGGTATCAGAGCCTAGATTACATAGGTCTCACAAGTCATGAGCAGGTTTAGTAGAGTCGTGCGGATCGGCACGGAGATGTCTGTACTTATCTTCGAGAGGTTGCCGAACCCTTAGGAAAAATTTCACTTTCTTGTATTCTATTGTGCGAATTTGTTGATCCCGGAAACTAAATTTTTGTTATTCTATTCTCTCACAGATGGTGAGGACACATACTACCGGATCAGACGGTCAGCCATCAGTGCCACCAGTTAGGGCTGCGAGAGGCTGGGGCCGTGGTAGAGGCGGGGGACGAGGTAGAGGTCGAGGTATAGCTCGTACAACATTGGAGCAGCACCTGTAGCACCACTAGTTGTTCCAGCTAAAGAGCAGATTCCGGATATAGTTGAGCCGGCGGGACTAGATCAGGCACCAGCTGTGCCCATTGTGATTCTAGAATTTCAGGAGGCTTTGGCCCAGATATTGAAAGTTTGCACTAGCCTTGCTCAGGTGGTTTTGGCTCAAGCTGCACTAGCCACTTCTCAGGCCAAGGGAGGTAGTCATACCCCTGTTGCCCGTACTCTAGAGCAGGTAGTGCAGGGACTTCAGATACTGGGGGCACTACCAGCCCAGCAGGTTTCAACTGCTCAGGCCCCGATAGTCTCCGTTATAGCAGATGATGAGCAAAGGAGACTTGAGAGATTTGGGAGGCTTCGACCTCCATCATTTAGCGATGCCGAGTCAGAAGATGCTCAGGTTTTCTTGGATAAGTGCCAGCAAATGCTTCGAACAGCAGGTATTCTGGAGACCAGTGGTGTCTCGTTCACTACTTTTCAGTTTTCTAGGCTTGTCTTCAGATGGTGGGAGGCATATGAGAGGCGCAGTCCGGTCGATGCAGTACCACTTACATGGCAAAATTTCTCTATTTTCTTTCTGGAAATGTTCGTGCCACAGTCTCGTAGGGAAGAGCTGCGTAGACAGTTTGAGCAGCTTCGGCAGGATGGCATGTCTATGACCCAGTACGAGATGAGGTTTTCTGAGTTGGCTCGTCATGCAGTTTGGTTGGTTCCCATTGATAGGAAGAGTATTAGGAGGTTCAATGATGGCCTCACATATCAGTTGCGGTTGTTCATGACTAGGGAGAGGGTATCTGGTTCCACTTTTGATGAGGAGGTTGACATTGCTCGGCAGATAGAGGTGGTCCGTAGCCATGAGCGTGGTGAGAGGGAGGCCTCGAGGTTCGGGCGGTTTTGGTGCGGTACCTTCTGGGGGCAGTCATACACAGCAGGGGTCACCCTCATAGGCCTGCTCAGACGACTCGTCCAGCTTATCGTGGTGCATCAGCTAGCCACGGTTCTCACAGTGCGCACTAAGGCCAGTCTTTAGTCAGTGCACTACCAACGCGGAGTTTCACCATGCCTCATTTGCTCAGGAAACTACAGTTAATTCATCGGGTTATTAGGAGCAGTAGTTCCATCAGAGGAGGGGTTGTTTCGAGTGTAGAGACTTTGATCATATCAAGAGAGATTGCCCTAGGTTGTTGATTGGGGCTCCACAGAAGAGTTCTCGATCGATGGCACCAGCACCAGCAGTTACACCACCTGCCCTGCCATCTAGGGGTGGGGCTCAGTCAGTTAAGGGTCACCCAAGAGGGGGAGGCCAATCAGGTGGCAGTCATGCCCGATTCTATGCTTTTCCTGCCAGGCTAGACGTCGTTGCTTCATATGTAGTGATCACAGCTATTGTCTCCGTGTGCCACAGGGGAGCTTTTGTATTATTTGACCCTGGTTCCACTTATTCGTATGTATCATCGTACTTTACTCATTATTTGGATATGCCCCGTGAGTCCTTAGTTTCACCTGTTCGTGTATCTATGCCGGTGGGCGACACTATTACTGTGGACGGTGTGTATTGGTCATGTGTGGTAACTATTGGGGACTGGAGACTAGAGTAGATCTATTATTGATCAGTATGGTTGATTTCGATATAATCTTGGGAATGGATCGGCTGTCACCATGTCATGCTATTTTTGACTGTCACGCAAAAATTATGACGTTGGCGATGCTGGGGTTCCCGAATGTGGAATAGAGAGGTTCTCTAGATTATGTTCCTAATAGGGTAATTTTTTATTTGAAGATCCAACGTATGGTTGGGAAGGGGCTTTTGGCATATTTGGGCCTTTGTGAGAGATGTTGATGCAGATACTCCTACTATTGATTCAATACCGGTAGTGTGAGACTTTCAGGATGTATTTCCTGCAAACCTACCGGGTATGCCACCCGACATAGATATTGCTTTCGGTATTGACTTGGTGTCCGGCACTCAGCCCATTTCTAATCCTCCATATCATATGGCACCTACTGAGTTTAAAGAATTGAAATAGCAACTTCAGGAACTTCTTGATAAGGGGTTTATTAGGCCTAGTGTGTCGCCTTGAGGTGTACCGGTTCTGTTTGTGAAAAAGAACGATGGTACTATGCGGATGTGCATCGACTATAGGAAGCTGAACAAAGTTACAATCAAGAACAAGTATCTTTTTCCGCGTAGTGATGATTTATTTGACCAGCTTAAGGGAGCGAGGGTATTCTCCAAAATTGATTTGAGATATGGGTATCACTAGTTGAAAATTCGGGATTCGGATATTCTAAAGACGACATTCGGGACTCGTTATGGTTACTATGAATTTCTCGTGTTGTCTTTTGGGCTGACTAACGCCCCAGCAGCATTTATGCACTTGATGAATAGCGTATTCCAGCCGTATCTTGATTCATTTGTCGTAGTATTTATTGATGATATCCTAGTGTAATCACGTAGCCAGAAGGAGCATGCACAACACTTGGGCATTGTATTACAGAGGCTGAGAGAGGTGAGACATTATGCCAAATTCTCTAAGTGTGAGTTCTGGATTAGTTCAGTGGCATTCTTGGGACACATAGTGTCCAGTGAAGGGATTAAGGTGGATCCGAAGAAAATAGAGGCAGTTCAGAGTTGTCCTAGGCCATCTTCAGCTACTGAGATTCGGAGTTTTCTCGGCTTGGCCAATTATTATCGTCGCTTTGTGGAGGGTTTCTCGTCTATTGCATCGCCTTTGACTAAATTGACCCAGAAAGGTGCTCCGTTCAGATGGTCGGATGAGTGTGAAGGGAGCTTTCAGAAGCTCAAGACAAACTTTGACTACAGCCCCAGTATTGTTGTTGCCAACAGGTTCAGGGTCTTATACCGTGTATTGTGATGCGTCGCCTATTGGTCTCGGCACAGTGCTGATGCAAGACGGTAGGGTGATTGCCTATACATCCAGACAGTTAAAGGTACATGAGAAGAATTATCCAGTCCACGACCTTGAGTTAGCAGCTATTGTTCATGCCTTGAAGATTTTGCGGCATTATTTGTACGATGTCCATTGTGAGGTTTATACCGATCACCGGAGTCTACAACATCTGTTTAAACAGAAGGATCTTAATTTGCGGCAGGGGAGGTGGTTGGAGTTTCTTAAGGATTATGATATCACCATTCTCTATCATCCCGGAAAGGCCAATGTGGTGGCCGATGCCTTGAGTCGTAAGGCAGAGAGTTTGGGCAGCTTAGCATATTTACTGGTAGCAGAGAGACCTTTAGCCTTGGATGTTCAAGCCTTGGCCAACCATTTTGTCAGATTGGATATTTTCTAGCCGAGCGGAGTTTTGGCTTGTGTGGTTTCTCAATCTTCTCTTTATGATCGTATCAGAGAACGTCAGTACGATGACCCCCATCTGCTTGTCCTTATGGATACAGTTCAGCACGGTGATGCCAAGGAAGTCACTATTGGGGATGACGATGTATTACAGATGCCGGGAAGGCTATATGTACCTAATGTAGATGGTTTGCGTGAGTTGATTCTCCAGGATGCTCACAATTCGTGGTACTCCATTCATCCAGGTGCCGCGAAGATGTATCAGGATTTGAGGCAGCACTATTGGTGGAAGCGAATGAAGAAAGATATAGCTGGGTTTGTAGCTCGGTGTTTAAATTGTCAACAGGTGAAGTACGAGCATCAGAGACTGGGCGGATTGCTTCAGGGACTTGAAATTCTGGAGTGGAAGTGGGAGCATATTAATATAGACTTCGTAGTTGGGCTACCATGGACTTTGAGAAAGTTTGATGCTTTTTGGGTGATTGTAGAACGGTTGACCAAGTCCGTGCATTTTACTCCAGTTTGTAGTACTTATTCTTCAGAGCGGTTGGCTAAGATTTATATCTGCGAGATTGTTCGCCTACACGATGTGCCAGTGTCCATCATGTCAGATCGTGGCATGCAGTTTACATCACAGTTTTGGAGAGCGGTACAGGGAGAATTAGGTACACAGGTTATGTTGACTACATCATTTCACCCTCAGACGGACGGACAGTCTGAAGGGACTATTTAGATATTGGAGGATATGTTACGCGCTTGTGTCATTGATTTTGGAGGTTCTTGGGATCAGTATCTGCCACTTGCAGAGTTTTCCTACAACAACAGTTACCAGTCGAGCATCCAGGTGGCTCCAAATGAGGCTTTGTATGGGAGACGGTGTAGATCTTCATTGGGTTGTTTTGAGCCGAGTGAGGCTAGGCTATTGGGTACTGACTTGGTTCAGGATGCTTTGGACAAGGTTAAATCGATTCAGCAGCGGCTTCACAAGACGCAGTGTAGATAGAAGAGCTATGCCGACAGGAAGGTCCGTGATGTTGCTTACATGGTTGGGGAGAAGGTTTCACTCAAGGTTTCACCCATGAAGTGTGTGTTGAGGTTCGGGAAGAAGGGCAAGTTGAACCCTCATTATATTGGCCTTTTGAAATACTTAAGAAGATTGGAGAGGTGACTTAAGAACTTGTATTGCCGCCTAGTCTATCAAGTGTTCATCCAGTGTTCCATGTATCTATGCTCCAGAAGTATGTCGGGGATCCGTCTCATGTTTTGGATTTCAGCACAGTGCAGTTTGATGGTAATTTGACTTATGATGTGGAGCCGGTGACCATTTTAGACTGGCAGGTTCGAAAGTTGATAAAGAACATAGCTTCAGTGAAAGTGCAGTGGTGAGGCTAGCCAGTCGGAGAAGCTACCAGAGAGATCGAGCAAGAGATGTGGAGCAAATATCCACACCTATTTGAGGCTCCAGGTATGATTCTAAACTCGTTCGAGTCGAACGTTTGTTTAAGAGGGGGAGAATGTAACGACCCGGCCGGTCGTTTTGAGTATTACAACCCCATTTCCCCATTTACTACTCAATTTGTGCTTTACAGTTGATATGTGACTTGCCGGGGTGATTGGTTAGGGTTCGGAGAGGTTTTAGAATAAATTGGAACAATTAGTTCCAAGGTTTAAAGCTTAAGTTGAAATAGTTGACTGGAGGTTGACTTATGTGTAAACGACCCCGGAATAGAATTTTGATGATTCCAATAGCTCCGTATGGTGATTTTGGACTTAGGAGCATGTCGAAATATTATTTGGAATAGGTCCGTTATGTTATTTATGACTTGTGTGCAAAGTTTGAGGTCAATCGGACTTGAATTGATAGGTTTCGGCATTGCGTGTAGAAGTTGGAATTTCTTAGTTTTATTAAGCTTGAATTGGGGTATGATTCATGTTTTTAGCATTGTTTGATGCGATTTGAGGCTTCGACTAAGTTCGTGTGATATTTTAGGATTTGTTGGTATGTTTGGTTGAGGTCCCGGGGGCCTCGGGTGAGTTTCACATGGTTAACAGAATGAATTTTGGACTTGGAACTTTGATGGAAATTTTCTGGTGCAGCATCTGGTTTTCTTCATCACATTCGCGAGAGGGGTCTCGCGTTCGCGAAGAGGAATTGGCAGGCAAGATTCGCTCTTCGCGTTCGTGAAGGGCTTGGCAGGTTGTGCACCACGAACGCGAAAGGGTGGCCATGTTCGCGAAGAAGACAGAGATATGAGGGGTGGACCTAATCCGTTGGCCAACACAAACGCCAGTGAGGATCCGCATTTGCGAAGGCCTGGGATTTCTGGTCATCGCGTTCGCGAAGAAGGAAAATTGGGAAACACATTTTTGTGCTTCGCGAACGCGAAGCAAGGGTCGCGTTCGCGAAGAAGGAAAGACCTGGACAGAAAGTTAAAGTTCTGAAAATGGGACTTGGTCCCATTTTCCATTTTTGACGATTTGGAGCTCGAGAAGAGGCGATGTTTGGGAGATTTTTAAGGAAATTAACGGGGTAAGTGTTCTTAACTTTATTTTGGTCAAATTACCCGAATCTATGATTGTTTTTGACATTTAATGGGTGATTTAAGTTGAAAAATTGTGAAAACCCTCTCGGTTTAATTTGAAGACTTGAGGGTCGAGTTGGTGTCGGAATTTGGTAAAATTGCATAGTTGGACTCGTGGTTGAATGGATGTTCATATTTTATAACTTTTGACGGGTTTTGAAACGTGGGCCCCATGGGCGATGCAATTTCGGATTTTGTTGGAAAATTAGTATCTTCATATGGAATTAATTCCTATAATTTGTATTGACTGAATAGAATTATTTGTGACTAGATTCGAGGCGTTTGGAGGCCGATTTGCAAGGCAAATACATAACCCCGGATTATATGTTATGTGATCGATTTTGAGGTGACGCACATGCTAGGTGACGGGCGTGTGGGCGTGCACCGTAAGAATTTTGACTTGGTCCAATTCCATGGAACTGTGTAGTTGAATAATCTGTTGTTATCTGTACATTCTCCATGTAGTAGAGAAACTGAACCACAAATCATGTTTAGATTATGTGTTGGCACTGTAGGGACCCACAGAGGTCGTGTACATGTTGAATTATCTGCTAAATTGTTGTTTTGTGCTCGGTCATATTTACTTGTTTATTTTATCTCAGTCTTTATTGTTCCTTGTTTATACATTATACCATTTCTATTGGGGCTGATTTTCATGATTACCTAGAACCCGAGAGACTGGAGAGATTTATGACTAAGTGAGGCCAAGGGCCTGATTGTGAGATATTATACTATAGCACGTGAGTTGTCCGTGCGGATCTAGATATTATACAATAGCGCGTGAGTTGTCTGTGCAGCACGTGAGTTGTCGTGCGGATCCAGATATTATGCTATAGCATGTGAGTTGTCTGTGCAGGACGTGAGTTGTCTGTGCGGATCCAGATATTGATACAATAGCACGTGAGTTGTCGGTACGGATTATAGCACTTTCACTGAAGGAGCCCCTCCGAGGTCTGTACACACCCCCAGTGAGCGCAGATACCTACTGAGTGCAAGTGCCGAGTGCTGAGCAAGTGGAAGGACTGAGTGACTGTTGCTCTGAGAGGATGCATTGATTTCATTATTGTTGGACTGCATTTGTAAAATATCACTATTGTGGAACATTTATGAGAGATACTATCTTCTGTTTCAATCAATCTCGATATTAAATTACTAATTAGGCCTTGATTGTTGAACTTTCAAGCATGCCTATTTTCTTATGTTAGAAATTATTGTAATTAGACTTAGCTGTGAAGCTCGTCACTACTTTCAGTTCTTTATTTAGTATTGTTACTTGCTGAGTTGGTTGTACTCATATTACACCCTGCACCTCGTATGCAGATCCAGGTACTTCCAGATACCGCGACTGATAGATCTCAGTGTTATCAGTTGGAGACTATCATGGTAGCTGTTGGGCGTCCGCTGACCTTGACTATCTTCCTTTAAGTTATTGTACTGTTCTATATTTTCAGATCGTGTTTTTATCAGTTAGATTTTGTTATCATTTAGATGCTCATGTACTCAGTGACACCGGGTTTTGGGAATGTATTTTATGTCCGTAATTTGTGAGATTTTCTATGGAATTCAAATATTATGTTTTCAAACTTAAAAGAAATTGTGGTTTATTGAGGTTATCGGCTTGCCTAGTATTGAGATAGGCACCATCACGACAAGTTATGATTTTGGGTCGTGACAAGTTGGTATCAAAGCCTAGGTTACATAGGTCTCACGAGTCATGAGCATGTTTAGTAGTGTCTTCTGGATCGGCACGGAGACGTCTGTGCTTATCTTCGAGAGACTGCCGAACCCTTAGGAAATTTTTTTCACTTACTTGTATTCTGTCGTGCAAATTTGTTGATCCTGGAATCTAAATTTTTGTTATTCTATTATCTCGCAGATGGTGAGGACACGTATTACCGGATCGGACGGTCAGCCACAAGTGCCACCAGTTAGGGCCGCTAGAGGCCGAGGCCGTGGTAGAGGTCGGGGTCGAGGTAGAGGTCGAGATGTAGCTCGTACAATAGTTGGAGCAGCACCTATAGCACCACCAGTTGCTCCAGCTCAGGAGCAGATTCCAGATATAGTTGAGCGGCCGGAACCATATCACGCACCAACTGTGCCCATTGTGATTCCAGAATTTCAGGAGGCTTTGGCCCAGATATTGATAGTTTGCACTGGCCTTGCTCAGGTGGTTTTGGCTCAAGCCGCGGCAGCCACTTCTCAGGCCGAGGGAGGTACTCATACCCTTGTTTCCGTACTCTATAGAAGGTAGTTCAAGAACTTCAGATACTGGGGACACTACCTGCCCAGCCGGTTGCAGCTGCTCAGGCCCCGGTAGTTCCTATTATGGAAGATGATGAGCAAAGTAGACTTGAGAGATTTGGTAGGCTTCTACCTCCATCACTTAGCAGTGCTGAGTCAGAGGATGCTCAGGGTTTCCTGGATAAGTGCCAGCGGATTCTTCGGACAGCAGGTATTCTGGAGACTAGTGGGGTCTCGTTCACTACTTTTCAATTTTTTAGGGCTGCCTTCAGATAGTGGGAGGCTTATGAGAGGCGCAGGCCGGTCGGCGCTATACCACTTACATGGCAAGAGTTCTCTGTTCTCTATTTGGAGAAGTTCGTACCGTAGTCTCGTAGGGAGGAGCTTCGGCAGGATGGCATGTCTGTGACCAGTACGAGATGAGGTTTCTGAGTTGGCTCGTCAGGAAGATTGGTTGGTTCCCATTGATAGGGAGAGGATTAAGAGGTTCATTGATGTCCTCACATATCAGCTGCGGTTGCTTATGACTAGGGAGAGGGTATGTGGTGCCACTTTTGACGAGGTGGTTGACATTGCTTAGCAGATAGAGGTGGTTCGTAGCCAAGAGCGTGGTGAGAGGGAAGCCTCGAGGTTCGAGCATTTTTGGTGGGGTACCTTCTGGGGGGCAATCCTACAATAGCAAGGGTCGCCCTTATAGGCCCGCTCAGACGACTCGTCCAGCTCATCGTGGTGCATCAGCTGGCCACGGTTCTTATAGTGCTCACTCAAGCCAGTGTTCATTTAGTGCACTACCAACGCAGAGTTCTCCCCGTGCCTCCTCCACTCAGGCTTTTACTGATAATTCCTAGGATTATCAGGAGCAGCAGTTCCGTCAGAGGAGGGGTTATTTCGAGTGCGGAGACTTTGGTCATATCGATAGAGATTGCCCTAGGTTGTTGAGTAGGGCTCCACAGCAGAGTTCTCGGTCGATGGCACCAGGCACTAGCAGTTACACCATCCGCCCAGCCAGCCCAGGGTGGGGCTCAGTCAGCTGTGGGTCACCCAAGAGGGGGAGGCCAATTAGGTGGCGGTCAGGCCCGATTCTATGCTTTTCCTTCCAGGCCAGACGTCGTTGCTTCAGATGCAGTGATCACATGTATTGTCTCAGTGCGCCATAGGGAAGCTTATGTATTATTTGACCTTTGTTCCACTTATTCGTATGTATCATCGTACTTTACTCATTATCTGGATATGCCCCGAGAGTCCTTAGTTTCACCTGTTTGTGTATCTACGCCGGTGGGCGACACTGTTACTACGGACCGTGTGTATCGGTCGTGTGTTGTAACTATTAGGGGATTGAAGACTAGAGTTGATCTTTTATTTCTTAGTACAGTTGACTTTGATGTAATCTTGGGTATGGATCGGTTGTCTCCATATCATGCTATGTTGGACTGTCACGCAAAAACTGTGACGTTAGCGATGCTGGGGTTGCCGAAGGTCGAATGGAGAGGTTCTCTAGATTATGTTTCCAGCAGGGTAATTTCTTATTTGAAGGCCCAACGTATGGTTGGTGATGTTTGGTGTAAAAGATATATATTTCTATTTAAATCACCTCATATTTGGCTTTTGTTTTATGAAATTTGGATGTTAATTGCTTCGATTCATGTTAAATTAATGTGTTTTGATGTGTAGGAATGAGTCGGGAGCAATTGGGGGCGAAACGAGCAAGAAACAAGCCAAAACGAGACAAAAGCGGACGAAGAGGCATTGGGCACCACAGGCAGCGCCTGTTGCCACCTGTGGCGCTGTAGGCAGTATGTTTAGAGGAAGCCACTAGACGCAACGCCCTGGGGGGCGCCTGGCGCTAGCCAGGGCGCCGACGTCGGGAAACTGTCCTATTCCGTCTAAAAGTCTACAATTTTTGACCCTACCCCTTCCCAAACCCTATATAAACACATCCAAACCCAAGAGGGACATATAGATTGTGATTTAGGAGGCAAAAACACTACGGAACATCACACGGAAGCTTAGATCATCAGTTCTTCATTCTTGTCTAGTATTTTTATTGTTATTTCAATACTCTATATTTTGATTGCTTTGAACATGAGTGGCTAATCACCCTTTGTTCTGGGGTTGTGATTAGACATGAATATTGTGATTCGAAGTTGACAATTTCTTGATTATAATCCATGATTATATGGTTGTTTCTTCAATTCTATGCTTAATTGCTTAATTGTTTGGCTATCAATTAAGTTCTATCAATTATCTATGTTATGTTTGAGAAAATTATGTTTAGATTAGAGAAGAATTGAAGAAAGCATGTTTTTAACCTTTTACAGGGGCGGATTCGTGGTTAGGATAGGAATATACTTATTCACCATGCTTAATTGAATATCGTGTTTTTATTGTGTTCTTGATAGATTAATTCCATAGGAATATAGGTGTTGATTTTATTAAGAATAGGCAAATAGTACTTCGGAAGAAGGCTATGAGTACGTTTATCGATTAATTAGCAACCATACATGAATTATATGAACGGGAAGTTAATTAGAACACAATAGGATTGGTGAAATAATCACAACCCTGGAATATTTGTTCCCATTGATTAAACAACACTTAATTTGTTCCTTAATAATCTAGTTATAAATTAGAGCTGTAGTTTAGAATAATCCATCTATTGAATTCGAATTTTGCTTGCTTAAATAACAATATTAGTTCGTTAGTAAGTAGTTAAATTAAGTCCCTGTGGGTACGATAACCTGGACTTACAATCCTATATTACTTGTCGACGGCGTATACTTGCGTGTGCGTTAGGGAGCAACAAGTTTTTGGCGCCGTTGCCGGGGACTTAAAATTCTGCTACTTTACCAACAAGCTTATATTTGTTATTTATTCAAGTTTCACTTATCGGCTTGCGTTGTTTGCATTGACACAGGATCTTTTATTGAATGCGGAGGAGTAGAACCGCAAACAACCTTCTTCCTTTCGATTCAGAAATTGAACGAACACTATACAGAGTAAGGAGGGAGATAGAAGCCAGAACCAAAATTAACAGAGAGTTGGACATTGTTGTTCAACCACAGCCAATTGAGATGGCGGGTAATGCGGAACGAGCGGTAATCGAAGCTGCAACACCAAATCTTGCCAACATGACTCAGGCGATTGTCAAACCTGAAATCACGGGGCACTTTGAGCTAAAACAATACATGGTGCAGCTGATCCAATCCACAGGACAGTATGTGGGACTATCGCATGAAGACCCACAGAGACATATTCAGAATTTTTTGGAAATCACGGATACTTATAATTATCCAAACGTTTCCAAAGATTATGTAAGGTTGACATTGTTTCCCTTTTCTCTATTCGGGGAGGCAAAGGAGTGGTTGCAAAAGGAGCTTGCGAATTCTATTTACACATGGGATGACCTGGCCAGAAAATTTCTGTTCAAATTCTTTCCAACCAAGAAGACAAAGTCACTGAGAAGCCAGATTCTGGGATTTGAACAACGGGAAGGAGAAACTCTTCGACAGGCATAGGAAAGATATAAGAAGCTACTTAGGGATTGCCCACACCATTGCCAGACAGATGAGGTCCTGGGGCATACTTTTGTTGATGGGCTAGATGAAGCTTCAAAAATGAACCTCGACTCAGCTTGCGGGGGCAGTTGCATGGCCAAGCCCTATAGTGAAATCCAACTATTACTGAACAATTTCACTACCAATGATCATAATTGGCAAGGGGACGGTGACTCGAGCAGAGCAGTTAAGCAAAAGGGAGCTGGGTTGATCGAACTGGATGACCTTGCAGCTATGAGAGCAGAGATGGCAAAACTGGCTAATCAGATGAACAGAATGACGATGCAGCAGGTTCAACCAAGACAACAGGTCCAACAGATGTCGTTGTGCTGTGAGATGTGTGGTGACAACCACACAAGTGATATGTGCCCCACAAATCCAGAATCTATATATTATGTGGGACAACAGAACAGGGGGCCCTTAAATCAAAATACACAATATGGGAACACCTACAACCCGAATTGGAGGAATCATCCCAACTTTTCATGGGGTGGTCATCAACAGCAGCAGAATCCAGGTAGACCATAGGGGAATTATAATCAACCGCAAAGGCAACCTCCACAGCCAGATGATAATACGAATGAATTATTGAAACAGCCGGTGCAAGACAATAAACAGTTCAGAACAGAATACCAAACCCTCACCACAACAGTGAGGAATCTGGAATGCCAATTGGGACAGCTGGCCGGGGCTCAAAACACTCGACCAGCTGGAGCTCTACCCAGCGATACTGAAGCAAATCCAAGGGCAACACTGAATGTTATATCATTGAGAAATAGGAGACAGTTGGAAGAGGTAGAATCGAAAAAGAAGAAGCAGGTGACCTTTAATGAAAAGCCGATCACCATAGAAGCAACAGTAGAGAAATCTAAAGAAGTTGAGAAGCCGGTTGAAGAGGCAGGAGCTAAGCAACCCCCACAATTGGTTGCAAGGCCCCCACATCCATTTCCGTAGAGGTTACAAAAATTGAGGTATAATAAGGCATACAAAAAGTTCCTTGACATTTTGAAACAGGTACAAATCAACAGTCTATTGGTTGACATACTGCAAGAGGTGCCTAAATACGCAAAGTATATCAAAGATATTGTAGCCAATAAAAGGAGATTGACTGAGTTTGAAACTATGGCACTCACCGAGGAGTGTAGTTCTGGAAATCAAGGCAAGCTACCACAGAAATTGAAGGATCCGGGTAGCTTCACCATTCAAATTTCAATTGGGAAACATGCTGTAGGAAGAGCATTATGTGATCTTGGAGCGAGTATAAAATTGATGCCACTCTCAGTGTTCAGACAGTTGGGGTTGGGTGAGCCACGCCCAACGACAGTTATATTACAGTTGGCAGACCGCTCCTTGGCTCATTCGGAGGGAGTAATTGAAGACGTCCTAGTCCAAGTTGGCTCATTCATATTTCCTGCTGATTTCATCATCTTGGATTACGAGCCAAATCAGGACGTCTCATTTATTTTGGGGCGTCCATTCCTAGCCACCGGCTGCGCTATTATCGATGTCTACGAAGTTAAAATGACGATGAGAGTGGGTGATCAAGAAGAAGTATTTAATGTTTATAAAGCACTCCGGCTGCCGACCCATTATGAGGAGTTATCCATGATCTCAGTGGTGGAGAATGTCTCTACATCCTTAGTGCCTTACGTGAGTCCAGCTGATCCTATTGAACGAATATTGATTGGGGACATGGAATCTAATGAAGATGAGATGATGAGAGAAATCGAGCAAATACTGGACATATCTTGCAATTATATTCAGGGGTTCAGAAAATTCGAAGAATTGGAGAGGCTTGTCACTCTGACCCTTCCTAGGCCGTCTATTGAGGAAGCACCAAGGCTAGAACTCAAGCCACTTCCAGCGCATCTGCGCTATGCTTACTTGGGTAATTCTGAGACGTTGCCAGTGATTATATCGTCCAGCTTGACCAGCACGCAAGAAGAAAAATTGCTTCGAGTCTTTCGAGAATATAAAAAGGCATTGGGTGGACCATAGCAGACATCAAGGGGATTAGTCCATCTTTTTGTATGCATAAAATTTTTCTAGAGGATGGACACCGCCCCAGTGTAGAGCAGCAACGGAGATTGAATCCGATAATGAAAGAAGTGGTGAAGAAGGAAGTCATAAAATTGCTCAACGTCGGTATCATTTTTCCAATTTCTGACAGCAACTGGGTCAGCCCAGTTCAGTGTGTGCCTAAAAAGGGTGGAATGACTGTCGTAGAAAACGAGAAGAATGAGTTGATTCCTACTCGAACTATTACGGGATGGAGAGTATGCATTGATTACAGGAAACTCAACAAAGCAACTCGCAAAGACCACTTCCCACTCCCATTCATTGATCAAATGCTCGACAGGTTAGTCGGGCATGAATACTACTGTTTTTTGGATGGCTACTCGGGATACAACCAAATTGTCATATGCCCCGAAGATCAAGAGAAGACCACCTTCACTTATCCTTATGGTACTTTCGCCTTCAAGCGAATGCCATTTGGACTATGCAATGCACCAGCAACATTCCAAAAATGCATGATGGTTATTTTCACCGATATGGTGGCAAAATTCGTGGAAGTATTCATGGATGATTTTTCAGTTTTTGGGTCTTCCTACGATGATTGCTTAAAGAACCTCAGCAAGGTGCTGGCATGCTGCGAAGAAACGAATTTGGTGCTTAATTGGGAAAAGTGCCACTTTATGGTGCAAGAAGGCATTGTATTGGGTCACAAAATCTCCAGAACCGGTATCGAAGTAGATAAAGCTAAAGTGGAGGCGGTTGAAAAATTACCTCCACCAATTTCAGTCAAGGGTGTCCGGAGCTTCTTGGGACATGCAGGTTTTTATAGACGATTTATTAAAGATTTTTCTAAAATTGCTACTCCTTTGTACAGGTTGCTCAAAAAGGATGTATCTTTCAAATTTGATGATTCCTACCTCAAGGCTTTTGAAGAACTTAAGAAGAAGTTGGTGACTGCTCCTATCATCGTAGCACCGGACTGGTCATTGCCATTTGAACTTATGTGTGATGCAAGT
>MCJB01048543.1:33500-65762 GCA_002018475.1 Nicotiana obtusifolia
ATAGTGTGCTGATCAGTTAATGAGGAGATGTATTCCGGAAGAAGAAGTGGAGTCCGTCCTCCATAATTGTCACGCCTCACCCTATGGAGGCCATCACGGAGGAGACAGAACAGCAGCTAAGGTATTGCAGTCCGGTCTATTTTGGCCAACCTTTTTCAAAGACGCACATGCATTTGTTAAAAGGTGCGATCAATGCCAGAGAACGGGCACGATCACACAGAAAGCAGGAGATGCCTCTAAACAATATTCTAGAAGTTAAACTTTTTGATGTTTGGGGGATAGACTTTATGGGACCGTTCCCACCTTCCAGAGGGAACAAATATATTCTATTAGCCGTTGATTATGTGTCGAAATGGTTGGAGGCAATTGCTTTGCCTACAAATGATGCAATGGTAGTGGCTGCATATGTGAAGAAGAATATATTCTCCAGATTTGGGACTCCACGGGCGTTAATCAGCAATGAAGGAACGCACTTTTGCAATCGGCTATTAAATAACCTTCTAGCAAAATATGGGGTTCGTCACAAGGTTGCTACAGCATATCACCCCCAGACAAGCGGCCAAGCGGAAGTGTCAAATAGGGAGATTAAGCAAATTCTAGAAAAAACGGTGAGTGTGAACAGGAAGGATTGGGCTTCGAAGCTGGATGATGCTCTTTGGGCATATAGGACAGCTTACAAAACTCCAATTGGAACGTACCCATACAAATTGGTTTATGGAAAAGCATGCCACTTACCGGTGGAATTGGAGCATAAAGCTTACTGGGCAATAAAAAGGCTGAACATGGATTTTGAAGCAGCAGGGGAAAACGGCTTATGCAGTTGAATGAATTAGATGAGTTCCGGTTGCACTCCTACGAGAATGCCAAGCTGTATAAAGAAAAGACAAAAAGATGGCACGACAAGCATATCAAGCCACGCTATTTTTGAACCGGGACAACAAGTATTATTGTTCAACTCAAGACTTAGGTTATTTCTTGGAAAACTTAAATCAAGATGGTCAGGCCCGTTTGAAGTGGTAAGGGTCACTCCATATGGTGCAATCGAACTACGAGCTTTGAATAGTGAAAGAAAATTTTTGGTGAATGGTCAGAGAGTTAAGAACTATTGGGGAGGTTTGATTAACAGGGATAAAACCAAAGTCGTGCTTACCAATGAGTAACGCAAAAATCTGAGTCGTGCCGCGATGTTAAATCAGGCGCTTGTTGGGAGGCAACCCAATTTTTATCATTTTTTTTTAGTTTAACTTCTTGTTTTATTCTTTTAGATTAGATAGGGGAATACAATTGATGTATACAATTATTAGATGTAATGTTGTAAGATATATAAGTGAAAAAAAAAAGAGGTGAAAACATTCTGCCTTCAGCGCCCAGCGTTGCCTGTGGCGCCCCGGGCAGTAAGTTCAAGACCCCCAAGCGCCAGGAGGGACGCTAGGCACCGGCTGGGGGGGTGTCCAGGTAAGTATTTTCTTTTTTCTAATTTTTGACCCATACCCGCTAAAACCCGACCCACAACCCGTTTTTCACTAACACTAATAACCCTTTTTATTAACCCACCCCACCCGAATTCCTCACAAACACAGAAAAGCAAGTGCTCTTCTTTCTGCCCGCGATTCTTCTTCTTCTTCACTAAAAATTTCAGCTTTCTCAATCTCTCTTATCTCTCTAATCTTCAGGTATGTTACACTTTATCTTCTCCTTCATCTTCTCTTTTATTTTATTCAATGTATTGTATTTTGTAGGTATCTTCATGTTCCCCTCCCCAAAAATCCCCCATATCTTCTCCATGTCTTAACCCTTTCATGGTAGTGTGTATGTACGAAAAATTGGTTGATTCTTCTTGTTATCGGAGTAGTAAACTATAATTTCCTCTACTCCGTCAATATTGGGAGGGTCACTACACTCCACTATTGTTGAAATTGCAGCACACACTCCACGCACACAAGCTGTTCGCTTAAATGCCTGAATGAGACTTTTTATGCACCGGTGAAGTCTGAGTAACCGACGACACTTGAATAGGCATTTGAATTAAGTGTGGGGTATCTCGGGGGGACGTTACTAGTTGAGGGATAGGAATTTGATGCCGCAAATCTTCTTACGTTTTTACTCTTGTATATGTATGTTGTATAATTGTGTAAGATAGCTTAATGTATGTATATTCCAGCATTTGCATCGAAAGTGCCGAGCTTTTACCTTTCGTTGTCGTTATCGCTTATTCGCGTCGCCATGATCATTATTTATTTTTTTTTTTTTTTACACATGGGGAAGTCTTGAGTACCCATAATTGGTATGGAAACACTTGTTTCTATGCTTAGAGTTTAAGTGTGGGGTCCTTTAATGACATTGTACCTACGGTATATGTATTACACTTTGCTCACTTTTCTATTTGCTCGTGTTGCAGGACATTATGGCTCGTGATGATGCTAAAGGGAAAGGTCTTGGAAAAGCCTCCGCTACTTCACAAGTTCTGAAGAAGCGAAAACAGGTCGAGGGCTCCTCGAGGCAGTCCAAGGGAAAGCAGGTGGACGAGGGTTCGCAGCGACTTCCATCCAGGCCTCGTCCTCGATTAGAATTGGTTAATGATGCTGCGGCGGTATGGTATCGGAACTTCGTGCCGACTGGGTACTATGTTTCCAAAATGGGCATAAACACAACTACTTTAGAAAGGCGGTTCCCGGACGTGCTTGCTAGACTACGCATCTCACGAATGGAAAAATTTCTGGACTGCCCAGGGCCAGCCAATTTGAGTCTGGTTCGTGAACTGTATGCCTATTGGAACCATCACCGAGCTACCTCTCATGTTCGCGGAATCGATGTGCCTATGGGTAGAGAAGTGCTGTGTAACTATCTAGGTGTTGAAAATGCCGATCCACAGAGACTGCAACACCTCATTAAGAGTCCTCCTTATAAGCTGATACGCCATACATTGTGTGGCATCGATTCAAATTCCAAGTGGAACAGGAAGCAGGTAAACATTCATCTCTCTATGGTTAGGGCGGATTTTAATAACACTGCCAAGGTATGGCAGAATTTCGTGCAGGCTAGACTGATGCCTGCTGAACACATCAGTGACTGCACACGAGCCAGAGTGTGTCTGACCTTCTCACTCATGACCGGCCGACCTATCAATATCACTGAGATTATGCTCAACGAAATGGCCTGCACCAGATTCGGGTGGCAGATTCGGCGATTGTATTTTGGTAACCTTCTGACGCAATACATGAGGTTCTTAGGAGTGCCTGAATATCCTGGGCACGACGAGGTTGTAGAGGCACCAGCAAGGCTGATGGATATCACTGCCGTCATAGAAACGTCGGCCAAGCTCACCCTCGCGGCTCGATTGGAGCGTAAAGAAAATTTCAACAAATACATGTACAACGCTATCAATCTGCTCATGAGCCAAGCTGGCATCACTGATGAAGAGCGCATGCACCTGCGCGATGATCTTTCCGGCGCGTCTAAAGAGATGTTAGGGATTGCACCTGGCAGCCCTGTACATTCATCATAGGACGCCAACACAGTGCAGGGCTCGGACAACGAGGGGGATGATGATGATGGCGCAACCGGGCCTATGGCGTTGGTACCTTTTGAGCTGGATTCCGAGGAGACCGGTGCGGACTGACAGGGAGTTTCTTCTCACCTTACTTTGCTTTTCATATTTTCAATGCATCGGGGACTATGCATCCTTTAAGTGTGGGGTGGGGGAACTACTACTTGTGTTGGTGTTGTATGTTGTGAAAACTTGTGTGTTTTGTGATTTGACATTATGTAGTTTGTTAGTTTTAATTTGTAGTTTTCAATTTATTTCTTTTTTGTGTATAATGATTAGTATTTTTGTTCTCTTAGTAGTTTATTTGTTAGAAAAAAAAAAGAAAAAAAACCAGAAAAAGAAAAAAAACAAAAAAAAAGATATATATATTTCAAATTTTTCCCGACGATGGATATTTTTCTTGAGGGATAAAATTTGATTAAAAACAACAAAAAGATTTTATTTTATTTATAGGATAGTTCCTTGGTTTTTCTTAAGGCACCGGTTCTTTTCCAAGGATGTAGCTCGAACCGGGCAATTAATTTTCTTTTTAGGAATATTTTAGAAAGAACTGAGTTATATAGTAATACTTCTTGACATAGTTGATGCTAGTACAATAGGCTATGACACGTGATCTAGTTTCCCGTTTAGTTGAATTGTAAGCCTAAGAAACCAAGCAAACCGCCCAATTTGTGGCGCCCCTTCTCAGTTGTTGACTTGTATATCATATAGTGTAATTACTGCTTAATTGTCTCAATTATGTATGCTTGCTTGACTTGAATTTTGAACAAAACCGTCGTGATTGAGTCATGTGCGTGATGTGAGTGAGGTTTTGATTCTCTGTGCTATCCTGTATAGTCTAGAACTTGCCCCGTGTGTTAATTAAAGCGAAATTATAAGTTGGACTAATCTAAGAAATGATATAGGCATTTTCTTGTTTGATTATGGATGTGCGTGTCACATCGAATATAAAATTGTCCGTTGCTAGCCCCTTTGAGCCTATAGGCCTTTTTTCTTTGGTACCTACATTACAAGCCATTCCCTTATTTTGTTCTTGAATTAAACCTTATTTGAACCTTTACCTCCTAAGGCACTTAGTCGCTAAAAGAAGTAAGGGTAAAGTTTGGGGGATTGTCTTGATTATGAGTGGAACCTTGAAAGGACTTGTCAGTGAAATGAAGCTAAAATTAAGAATCACTAGTTGATGAATATTTGTATGGAGTGTGAAAAGGAAAAAAAAAAGAGAAAAAAAGAAAAAAAAGAAGAAAAGAAAAATGTTAGAAAAAAATGTTAGTGAAAAGTATATAGAAAAACACCTCCTATTGATTTGTACTAGTGGAATGATAGAAATGTTGAGCTGAAAAAAGAAGGCTATGTATATGAGACAAGTTTAGTAATTGAAAAAGAAAAGTGCTCGAATTGTTATTGTAGTGTATTAAGTGCTTAGGAGGACTAGCCACTATTACCAGATATATCCTACCCGTCCCCTAGCCCACATTACAACCTTAAAAGTCCTAGTTGATCTTAGATTTGACTAACTCAATTAGTAGAAATCTACACTACGCGCAAGTCTATGGTACTATTACGGGAAGCATATGAGTTCTTTGTGAGAGTGAGGGTATTTTGTTCAAAATTGTGTGATATTATTCATATATGTTCACTCTTCGTATTATGGTAAGGGCACATGATTTCATGAGTGATTGGTAATGTTGTGAATTATCTTGTTAGGTAAGTATATGTATTGAGATTGCTTAATGGTTGCGAGTCGGCTCTTGAGGTTGAGTGGTGACATTTTGGGTTGTTGAATGATATTGAAGTATTATGCTTGAGTAGACTTTATGGGAGGTATATGGATTAATTATGTGTTCATGCTTACTTACTAGTGTTGATTATATTCAAAAGTATAATTTGATTGAAAAGTCGAATGCTTCATGATGATATTAAGTGGATGTAGTTGGGAAGTTGGTATATAATCCCATTGCTTGAGGGCGAGCAAGAGTCTAAGTGTGGGGTGTTGATGTTTGGTATAAAAGATATATATTTCTATTTAAATCACTTCATATTTGGCTTTTATTTTATGAAATTGGGATGTTAATTGCTTTGATTCATGTTAAATTAATGTGTTTTGATGTGTAGGAATGAGTCGGGAGCAATTGGGGGCGAAAAGAGCAAGAAACAAGCCAAAACGAGACAAAAGTGGACGAAGAGGCATTGGGCGCCACAGGCAGCGCCTGGCGCCACCTGTGACGCTGGAGGCAGTATGTTTAGAGGAAGCCACTGGACGCAGCGCCCTGGGGGGCGCCTGGCGCCAGCCAGGGCGCCGACGTCGGGAAACTGTCCTATTCCGTCTAGAAGTCTACTATTTTCGACCCTACCCCTTCGCAACACCTATATAAACACATCCAAACCCAAGAGGGACATATAGAATGTGATTTGGGAGCAAAAACACTACGGAACATCGCACGGAAGCTTGGATCAGTTCTTCATTCTTGTCTAGTATTTTTATAGTTATTTCAATACTCTATATTTTGATTGCTTTGAACATGAGTGGCTAATCACCCTTTGTTCTGGGGTTGTGATTAGCCATGAATATTGTGATTCGAAGTTGACAATCTCTTGCTTATAATTTATGATTATATGGTTGTTTCTTCAATTCTATGCTTAATTGATTAATTGTTTGGCCATCAATTAAGTTCTATCAATTATCTATGCTATGTTTGGGAAAACTATGTTTAGATTAGAGAAGAATTGAAGAAAGCATGTTCTTAACCTTTTACGGGGGCGGATTCGTGGTTAGGATAGGAATACTTAATCACCATGCTTAATTGAATATCGTGTTTTTATTGCATTCTTGATAGATTAATTCCATAGGAATATAAGTGTTGATTTTATTAAGAATAGGCGAATAGTACTTTGGAAGAAGGCTATGAGTACGTTTATCAATTAATTAGCAACCATACATGAATTATATGAACAAGAAGTTAATTAGAACACAATAGGATTGGTGAAATAATCACAACCCTGCAATATTTGTTCCCATTGATTAAACAACACTTAATTTGTTCCTTAATAATCTAGTTATAAATTAGAGCTGTAGTTTAGAATAATCCATCTATTGAATTCGAATTTTGCTTGCTTAAATAACAATATTAGTTCGTTAGTAAGTAGTTAAATTAAGTCCCTGTGGGTACGATAAACTGGACTTACAATCCTATATTACTTGTCAACCGCGTATACTTGCGTGTGCGTTAGGGAGCAACAGTTGGGAAGGGGCTTTTGGCATATTTGGCCTTTATGAGAGATGTTGATGCAGATACTCCTACTATTGATTCAATACCGGTAGTGCGAGACTTTCAGGATGTATTTCCTGCAAACCTACCGGGTATGCCACCCGACATGGATATTGCTTTCGGTATTGACTTGGTGCCGGGCACTCAGCCCATTTCTATTCCTCTGTATCGTATGGCACCAGCTAAGTTTAAATAATTGAAATAGTAACTTCAGGAACTTGTTGATAAGGGGTTTATTAGGCCTATTGTGTTGCCTTGGGGTGCACCAGTTCAGTTTGTGAAAAAGAACGATGGTACTATGCGGATGTGCATTTGACTACAGGCAGCTGAACAAAGTTACAATCAAGAACAAGTATCCTTTGCCGCATATTGATGATTTATTTGACCAGCTTCAAGGAGCGAGGATATTCTCCAAAATTGATTTGAGATCTGGGTATCACCAGTTGAAAATTTGGGATTCGGATATTCTAAAGACGGCATTCAGGACTCGTTATGGTCACTATGAATTTCTCGTTATGTCTTTTGGGCCGACCAACGCCCCAGCAGCATTTATGCACTTGATGAATAGCACATTCCATCCGTATCTTGATTCATTTGTCGTAGTATTTATTGATGATATCCCGGTGTACTCATGTAGAGGCGGTTCAGAGTTGGCCCAGGCTATCTTCAACTATTAAGATTCGGAGTTTTCTCGGCTTGGCTGATTATTATCGTCGCTTTGTGGAGGGTTTCTCATCTATTGCATCGCCTTTGACTAAATTGACCCACAAAGGTGCTCCGTTTAGGTGGTCGGATTAGTGTGAGAGAGCTTTAAGAAGCTCAAGACAGCTTTGACTACAGCCCCAGTATTGGTGTTTCCTACAGGTTCAGGGTCTTATGCTGTGTATTGTAATGCGTCGCGTATTAGTCTCCGTGCAGTTCTGATGCAAGATGGTAGGGTGATTGCCTATGCGTCCAGACAATTAAAGGTACATAAGAAGAATTATCCGGTCCACAACCTTGAGTTAGTAGCTATTGTTCATGCCTTGAATATTTGGCGGTATTATTTGTATGGTGTCCATTGTGAGGTTTATACCGATCAACAGAGTCTACAACATCTATTTAAACAAAAGGATCATAATCTGCGGCCGGGGAGGTAGCTGGAGTTGCTTAAGGATTATGATATCACCATTCTCAATCATCCTGAAAAGGCCAACGTGGTGGCTGATGCCTTGAGTAGAAGGCAGAGAGTTTGGGCAGTTTAGCATGTTTACCGGTAGCAGAGAGGCCTTTAGCCTTGGATGTTCAGCCCTTGGCTAACTAGTTTGTAAGATTGGATATTTCCGAGCTGAGTTGCGTTTTGGCTTGTGTGGTTTCTCAGTCTTCTCTTTATGATCGTATCATAGAACGTCGGTATGATGACTTCCATCTGCTTGTCTATAAGGACACGGTTCAGCATGGTGATGCCAAGGAAGTCATTATTGGGGATGATGGTGTATTACGGATGCCGGGCAGGCTATGTGTGCCTAATGTAGATGGTTTGCGTGAGTTGATTCTCCAGGAGGCTCACAGTTCGTGGTACTCCATTCATCCAGGTGCCGCGAAGATTTATCAGGATTTGAGGCAGCACTAGTGGTGGAAGCGAATGAAGAAAGATATAGTTGGGCTTGTAGCTCGGTGTTTAAATTGTCAACAGGTGAAGTACGAACATCAAAGACTCGTAGTTGGGCTTCCACGGGCTTTGAGATAGTTTGATGTTGTTTGGGTGATTATAGATAGGTTGACCAAGTCCGTGCATTTTACTCCAGTTTGTAGTTCTTATTCTTCAGAGCGGTTGGCTGAGATTTATTTCCGCGAGATTGTTCGCCTACACGATGTGCCAGTGTCCATCATTTCAGATAGGGGCACGTAGTTTACATCACAGTTTTGGAGAGTAGTACAGCGAGAATTAGGTACGCAGATTCAGTTGAGTACACATTTCACCCTCAGACGGACGGACCATCCAAGCGTATTCAGATAATTGAGGATATGATACGCGCTTGCATCATTAATTTTGGAGGTTCTTGGGATCAGTTTCTGCCACTTGCAGATTTGCCTACAACAACAGTTACCAATCGGGCATCCAGATGGCTCTGTATGAGGCTTTGTATGGGAGACGGTGCAGATCTCCAGTAGGATGGTTTGAGCCGGGTGAGGCTAGGCTATTTGGTACTGACTTGGTTCAGGATGCTTTGGACAAGGTTAAATTGATTCTGGAACAGCTTCGAACGGCGCAGTCTAGACAGAAGAGTTATGCCGACAGGAAGGTTCGTGATGTTGCTTACATGGTTGGGAGAAGGTTTTGCTCAAGTTTTCACCCATGAAGGGTGTGTTGAGCTTCGGGAAGAAGAGCAAGTTAAGCCCTCGATATATTGGGCCTTTTGAAATACTTAAGAAGATAGGAGAAGTGGCTTTTGAACTTGCATTGCCGCCTAGTGTATTGAGTGTTCATCTAGTTTTCCATGTATCTATGCTCCGAAAGTATGTTGGGGATCGTTTCATGTTTTGGATTTCAGTACAGTGCAGTTGGATGGTAATTTGACTTATGATGTGGAGCCGGTGGCCATTTTAGATCGGCATGTTCGAATGTTGAGATCAAAGAACATAGCTTCAGTGAAAGTGCAGTGGAGAAGCCAGTCAGTCGGAGAAGCTACCTGGGAGATCGAGTGGGAGAGGCATAGCAAATATCCACACCTTTTTGAGGCTCCAGGTATGATTCTAAACCCATTCGAGGACGAACGTTTGTTTAAGAGGGGGAGAATGTAATGACCCCGCTGGTCGTTTTGAGTATTACAGCCCCGTTTCCCATTTAGTACTCAATTTGTGCTTTACAGTTGTTATGGGATTTGCTGGGGTGATTGGTTCAGGTCTGGAGAGGTTTTGGAATGAATTGGAACACTTAGTTCCAAGGTTTAAATCTTAAGTTGAAATAGTTGACTGGAGGTTGACTTCTGTGTAAACGACCCCGGAATAGATTTTTGATGACTCTAATAGTTCCATATGGTGATTTTGGACTTAGGAGCATGTCCGAAAAATTATTTGGAATATGTCTGTTATGTCATTTTTGACTTGTGTGCAAAATTTGAGGTCAATCGGACTTGAATTGATAGGTTTCGGCATTAAATGTAGAAGTTGGAATTTCTTAGTTTCATTAAGCTTCAATTGGGTATGATTCATGTTTTTAGCATTGCTTGATGTGATTTGAGGCCTCGACTAAGTTCGTATAATATTTTATGACTTGTTGGTATGTTTGGTTGAAGTCTCGGGGGCCTCTTGTGAGTTTCGGATGGTTAACGGAATGAATTTTGGACTTGGAACCGTGTTGGAAATTTTTTGGTGCAGTATCTGGTTTTCTTCATCGCGTTCGCGAGAGGGGTCCCGCATTCGCGAAGGGGAACTGGAGGCAGGCAAGATTTTCTCTTCGCGTTCACGAAGGGGAAGCCGCGTTCGCAAAGGGCTGGGTAGGTTGTGCACCGTAAACGCGAGAGGGTGGCCGCGTTCGCAAAGAAGAGGGAGAGTTGGGGGTTGGACCTAATGCCTTGGCTTACATGTTCGCGAGTGAGGATCCCCGTTCACAAAGGCTTGGGATTTCTGGTCATCGTGTTCGTGAGAAAACCTTCGCATTCGCGAAGAAGAAAAATTGGGCAGCACATTTTTGTGCTTCGCGAATGCGAAGCAATGGCTGCGTTCGCGAAGAAGAAATAACTTTGACAGAAAGTTTAAGTCATTTTTGATGATTTGGAGCTCGGGAAGAGACAATTTTTGGGATAATTTCAAAGAAAACAACGGGGTAAGTGTTCTTAACTCTATTTTGGACAAATTACCCGAATCTATGGTTGTTTTGACATCTAATGGGTGATTTAAGATGGAAAATTGTGAAAATCCTCTTGATTTAATTTGAAGATTTGAGGGTCGAGTTGATGTCGGAATTTGGTAAAATTTGTGTGGTTGGACTCGTGGTTGAATGGGTGTTCATATATTGTAACTTTTGTTGGGTTCCAAGATGTGGGCCCCACGGACGATTTTGGGTGCAATTTAGGATTTTGTTGGAAAATTAGTATTTTCATATGGAATTAATTCCTATAATTTGTATGGACTGAATCGAATTATTTGTGACTAAATTCGAGGCGTTTGGAGGTATGATTCGCGAGGAAAAGGCATAGCAGAATAAAGAATTACACAGTTCGAGATAAGTAACAGTTCTAAATTTGGTTATGAGGATATATGAAACACCGGATTATGTGTTATGTGATTGATTTTGAGGTGACGCACATGCTAGGTGATGGGCGTGTGGGCGTGCACCGTAGGAATTGTGACTTGTTCAAATTCCATGGAAACGTGTAGTTGATTAATATGTTATTATCTGTACATTCTCCATGTAGTAGAGAAATTGAACCACAAATCATGTTTAGATTATGTGCTGGCACTGTAGGGACCCTCAAAGGTCATGTACATGTTAAATTATCTGCTAAATTGCTATTTTGTACTCAGTCACAATTTACTTGTTTATTTTATCTCAGTCTCTATTGTTCCTTGTTGATACATTATATCATTTCTATTGAGGCTGATTTTCATGATTGCTGAGAGCACGAGATACTGGAGAGATTTACTGAGTGAGGCCAAGGGCCTGACTATGAGATATTATACTATAGCGCATGAGTTGTCCGTGCAGATCCAGATATTATACTATGGCACGTGAGTTGTTCGTGCGGATTATAGTGCTTGGGCTGAAGGAGCCCCTCCCTAGTCTGTACACACCCCCGGTGAGCGCAGGTACCTACTGAGTGCGAGTGGCGAGTGCTGAGCGAGTTGAAAATGAGTGACTGTTGCTATGAGAGGATGCATTGATTTCATCATTGTTGTACTACATTTGTCATATATCCCTTTTCTGGAAAACTTCTAAGAGATATTATCTTCTGTTTCAGTCAAACTCGATATGAAATTACTGTTTGGGCCTTGATTGTTGAACTTGCAAGCATGCCTATTTTCTTATGTAGAAAATACTGTAATTGGACTTAGCTGTGAAGCTCGTCACTATTTTCAGTTCTTTATTTAGTATTGTTACTTGTTGAGTTGGTTGTACTCATACTACACCCTAGACCTCGTGTGCAGATCCAGGTGCTTCCGGATACGACGACTGATAGATCTGAAAGTGTTATCAGTTGGAGACTATCAAGGTAGCTCTTGGGCGTCCATTGAACTTGACTCTCTTCCCTTCAATTATTATACTGTTCTATATTTTCAGAAAGTGTTTTTATCAGCGAAACTTTGTTATCATTTAGATGCTCATGTACCCAGTGACACCGGGTTTTGGGAATTTATTTTATGTCTATAATTTCTGATATTTTCTATGGAATTCAAATATTATATTTTCAAACTTAAAATAAATTGTGGTTTATTGAGGTTGTCGGCTTGCCTAGTATTGAGATAGGCGCCATCACGACAGGTTAGGATTTTGGGTCGTGACACAATCAGATTTCACGTCTTTGGTTCTCCTTGTTGTGTTCGTTTCAGCCATGAACATCGCCTAGTTTAAAAAAATTGTAGAGAACTGGTCTTATAAAATTCTCCTTGAAGCAGCTACCACTTCACACTTACATAGGTGATTCCTAAATGTATTATCTCGTAGATACACTATTTGATATACCCCGTATCAAATTTAGAAATCATTACAAAGGCTTATTGCTTTATCCGTGGTACTGAACGTTGTCTCATCATGAGTATGGACCAAAATTTTAGTTGACAATATTGAACCATCATCAATGAATTTGTTTGATCTCCTTGAACCTAAATCTTGGGATCTTCAATCTTCTAGGTAGAGTTACTACCACAATAACTTATCATCGGCCATAGTCTCATTCCCCTCGATGAACTTTCAACTGCCTCTCTAGTTAGACCTTTTGTAAATGGATACGATACATTATCGCTTTACTTCATGTAGTCAATTGTGATAATTCCCCTATAGAGTAATTGTCTAACAGTTTTATGTCTTCATCGTATATGACGAGATTTTTCGTTATACATAATGCTTACAGCACTTTCAATTGATGCTTGACTACAATAATATGGCTAAAATGGAATATCTTTCAAAAAAATTCGGAGCCATTCAGCTTCTTCACCGACTTTATCTAAAGCTATGAACTCAACCTCTAGTATAAAGTGAGCAATACGAGTTTGTTTGGACGATTTTCACGACACTGCTCCTCCACCAATAGTGGATATAGATCTACTTATGGATTTAGAATCAGTTGAACTGGTGATCTAGTTTACATCACAATATCCATCAATCACCGTAGAATACTTACGATAATGCAAGTAAAGTCTTGGATATATTTTAAATATCCCAAAACTCGTTTCATTGCCATCCACTGAGATTGACCTAGATTACTCGTGTATCGACTCAATTTACTTATAGCACAAGCCATATCTGGTCATGTACAATTGATGATATAGCACGAGCATAATCCAATTGTGATTTTCTTTTGCATTTATTCTTTGCAAGTACAAGATTCACGTTAGTTGGAGTCTTTGCAACTTTAAAATCCAAATGCTTAAACTTGTCAAGTACTATTTTAATATAATGAGATTACGACAATGCCAAACCTTGAGAAGTCTTATGGATTTTAATACCCAAGATCAAGTCGGAAACTCTCATGTATTTCATATCAAACTTGTTAGTTAGCATATGGTTAGTCACAATTATGTTAGCAATATCATTACTCGTTATCAGCATATCATCCACATATAAGCAAACAATGACTGTGTGATTTGGAGAATTTTTAAGGTACACACATTTATCACATTCATTAATCTTAAAACCATTTGACAATATTGCATGGCTAAATTTCGCATGCCAGTATTTGCGTGCTTGTTTTTATATACCTTCTTTTCTTTGCCTCAAATCACAAACCCTTCAGGTTATTCCATGTAACTTTCTTCCTCCAAGTCTCCATTTAAGAAGGTTATCTTAACTTCCATTTGATGGATTTCAAGACCATACACAACAGCTAATGCTTCTAACGTCCGTATGGACATAATTCTTGTAACAGTAAAGTATGTATCAAAATAATCAAGGCCTTCTCGTTGTCTGTATCCTTTGACAATAAGTGTTGTCTTATGCTTGTTAATAGTGCCTTCATCTTTCATTTTCCTCTTAAATATCCATTTAAAACCTAACAATTTGTTACCAGGAGGAAGAACAACGAATTCTCAAGTATGATTGTCCAATAAGGATTCTATTTCACTATTAACCGCCTCTTTCCAAAATAATGATTCAGAAGAAGACATGGCTTCTTTAAATGTTTGAGGCTCATTTTTTAATAAGAAAGTCACAAAATCTGGTCCAAATGAAGTAGATGTTCTTTGTCGTTTACTACATCTTGGATCCTCCTTCTAAGATATACTCTCTTTTGTTCCTTCTGGAGGTCATTTATATCCTTCATCAATAGGCTCACGTTCCTTTTTATATGGATATATATATTCAAAGAATTCAGCATTATTTGACTCCATAACCGTATTATTATGGATGTCAGAATTTTCTGATTTTTGAACCAGAAATCAATATGCTTTACTATTGGTTGCATATCCTATGAAACGACAATCAACGATTTTCAGTCATATCTTTACCTTTTTTGGTTTAGGAACTTTCACTTTTACCAAACACCCCACACTTTAAAATAATTCAAGTTGACTTTTCTTCCTTTCCATTTTTTATATGGAATGGATTGTGTTTTGCTATGGGATACTCGTTAAGTATTCGGTTAGCCATAAGAATGGCTTACCCCCACAAGTTCTATGGTAAACCAGAACTTATCAACAAAGCATTCATCATATCATTTAATGATTGATTCTTTCTTTCCGCAATCCCATTAGATTGGGGCGTGTAAGAGGCCGTTGTTTGATGAATAATGCCATATTCTAAACATATTTCTTCAAAAGGAGATTCGTATTCACCACCACTTCTTATCATTTTGATTTTCTTGTTAAGTTGTATTTCAACTTTATTTTTGTGTTGCTTGAATACATCTATTGCTTCATCTTTATTACTAATAGCCTGTTTGGGCAAACTTCTAAAATCTGCATAGTTTGAAAAGTGCTTTTTTCAAAAGTGCTTTTCAAAAAAGTACTTTTGTTGAGAATCGGTTTGTGTTTGGCTATTTAATTTGAAAAGCACTTTTGAGCAGTATTTAGTATTTAGCCAAGCTTTTGAAAACTGCTTCTAAGTGTATTTTTCTCAAAAGTGCTTCTCACAAAAGTGCTTTTGGAGAGAAGCTACATTTTTCTGCTACTCAAAATCTGCTTCTGCTTCACTTTTTTTCCTTCTAAAAGCTTGGCCAAACACCTCAATTTTGGCCAAAAAAAGCACTTTTGACCCAAAAACAAGCTTGGCCAAACAGGCTATAAGTAAGTAAACATAGAAGTAGCGAGTACATTCGTCAATAAAAATTATGAAATACTTCTTTTCACCGTGAGATGGTATTGACTTCATGTCACAATTATCTGTGTGAATTAAGTATAAAGGATTTTAATTCATTTCTATTGACTTATAAGGATGTTTAACATACTTAAATTCCACACATATTTGACATTTTGATTTGTCGCATTCAAACTTAGGAAATGCTTCCAAATTAATCATTTAATTAGTGGGTTCAATTGCCACAATTCATCTATTTGTTTTCTCTGAACCACCACAACTCGTTTAATTCGATTAAAGTTTTTCGTTAACAAGTACCCTATTACAACACACTCACAATGAAGAAAAGTATTACTCATTTGCTTCGTAGTCCATGAGGCCGTGACTGTTGTTGCTCTAAAGTCTAGGAAAGGAAATTTAAGATTTATCTAAAAATGGAAATTTAAGATTTAAGATTTATCCAAAAATGGATTTAAACCTTGAAAGTTATACTCATTGAAAGAAAAAGAAGATTTTTTAGAAATAACTATTGTTTGGAGGCTTATTGCGGGGCGTAGCTATAATTTAGCAAGTTACATTCCATAGCTACTAATTACTTGCCATGGGATGTATGTCGCTGTATTCAATTCAGTTGTATACATTGTATTCAATTCGGATGTATCCATCTTGTATATTTTATATTATATTCAATTTCACTGTATTATATTCAGTTGTATTCAAGCAACAAAAAATCAAGAAATAGGGTATATGTCAGTATATTCAATTTTGCTGTATACGTTATATTTGTCATGGCCTGATATTCCCACTGGGGGAATGTAATGGTGCCTAGCATCGAATGCCAGGCAACCCAACATAACAGATATAGAAAAAGGAAAGCAGTAAATATCTAATAACTAAACGATGACATAACACAAACTATCCCAAGATCTTTGGTGTCACAAGTACATAAACATCTAGATCCAGCTAAATACAAGATTTTAAATAAATACAACACTGTCTGAAATGAGAGGAAATGATACAAAGAAATAAAAAATGATCCAGGGTCTGCGAATGGAATGCAGCTCTACCTCGAATCACGGACTGGTAGCAGCTAAGTACCTCCCGGGACTCTACTAGTACCAACGTCAAAATTTGCACAAGAAGTGCATAAGTGTAGTATGAGTACAACCGGCCCAATATACTCAGTAATTGTCGAGCCTAACCCGACGAGGTAATGACGAGGCTAAGACAAGAGACCTACTAAAAACCTGTGCAGGGATATATATATATATATATATATATATATATATATATATATATATATATATATATATATATATANTATTAAAATGCTTTACTTGTTATTTCCATTGCTTTATATATATATATATATATAAAGCAATGGAAATAACAAGTAAAGCATTTTAAGAAATAATGGGCTAGGGGCATATAAAGGGACAACAACCGGAACAAATAACATATAATCACCAAGTATGTCTCTTTCTGAAATAAGCAATGAAACCGTCAAATTAAACTCACAGTTCAAGCATCAAGTAAAAGCAATAGAATCATCAAAATTGCATGGCATTACTGTTGCTCACAAGTATACGCGATCAACGATTGATAAAGTGATAAGTAGAGTATCGTTCCCATGAGTACTTTTGATTAACTATCAACTAAATTAAGCTCAACCAATTAATCTATTCAAGTGATTTTCTAAAATGTGATTATTTAACTATTTAATATAGAGTAGCAAACTAAGAAACTAAAGAAAACAAGTAGGCAAGCTTACGAATTCAATGGAAGGAAATATTCCAGAGCTATGGGTCAGCTAAAATTTTGTTGAGTTTTTTACTTAAATTGCCTTATTAATTTATTTGGTTTATTGATTGACAGGGTTAATATTACTAGTAGCATTCTCCTGAGGTACTACTTGCCTATTCAAGCTAACCTAACGCCTATATTCCTATGGAATTAGGATTAACAAGAATGCATTAATAATTCCTGTATAGTAACCAAATAAGACATTAGGTATATCCCTATCTTAACAGTAAATTCGTTCCCGATGCTCAGGTTCAAGATCTTGCTCCACTCAATCCTATTTGCAATATAAAATTTTCTCTCCCGAGTTCAACCCTAGATTCGTAGATAGTATTTAATTGATGATCACGCAATCAAATAATTAAGCACATAATTCAATAAATAAACCAAAATGATAAAATAATAAGAATAATTCAAGATTCAAACTACAACGTTCATGTAGCACCCTACAACTCTAGAATTAATAAACTATAAGGTTAAAGGAAGAGAAGAGAAGAAAAACTAGTTGAAAGCCTCCTCCAAGCGTGGTTTGCATTCTCCCCTCCAAAGTGGGGTGTTCTTCTCCCAAAAAATGTTAGATCTCCAAAAATTAGGTTTAGAACATTTTTATGCAAGTTAGGAGCGTCTAGGACCCAAAAAGATCTTCCCCAAGTCGAAATAGGATAATTCCCAAGATTGGATGCCCTAGACAGCGCGTCGCGCTAGCCTGAGCGCTGAAAATTTTGGTCTTCTGTTTCTAGCACCACATGTAGCGCGTCGCTCTACCCTGGATGCTAGAATTCGGCACTTGTCCATTTTCTTATTTTGTTTAGCTCAAACTCATGTGCATTCATTTCATTTAACTCCCAATTGATTCCTACACATATAAACACCAAAATTTAGCTCAACTCATTGCAATTACACATTAGAACTAACAAGAATAGAGCAAAATGCGAGGTGATTCAGACATAAAAATACATACTTTTGGCCAAACATCAGTCACCCTTCGTGCTTTAATCTCATTCTCAATATATAATATAATAAATGCAACGGCACGGCATCACTCTTCGTGCTTTTACTCTCTTCCTCATGTGATTGATAAATGCAATGGCACGACATCACCCTTCGTGCTTTTACTCTCATCCTCACATGATATGATAAATGATAATAAAGCAATCAAGTGCACGACATCACCCTTCATGCTTTAATCCTCACATTCACTCAATCAATGGTAACAATATACAAATATGGCACGGCAACACCAGTCGTACTTTTCACTCTTCCTCACCAAGCAATGTTAATAAATCAAAGTATAAAGCAAGGTGGGAAGCAAAATTCAACTTCAACCATGGTACTATAATTAGCAACCTCAACTTTCAGTATCCCAATATTTTCAAAGTAAGCAATAAATATGAAAGATTACAGTTAAAGGAATATCAATCTAACTAAGGCATGAACTGCATAGTAAAAGAAACAACATGGTTTTATATATATATATATATATATATATATATATATATATATACCGGCCCCGCACATAATTCATGTTAGCAAGTAGACCAACAAATCCTTATTCCCTCAAGTCAAAATTAATCACAACACTTACGTCACTCCGAAACCAAATCAACAATCAATCACGGCTTTGTCTTTCGAACAAGCCTCCAAACCAACCGAATCTAGCCAGTTATCGACCAAACAATCCAAAATAATCTATAGAAACTACCCACGAGTGAAAAATGTTCAATTTTGATCATTTTTGAAGAAGTCAACAAAAGTCAACCCCGGGCTTACCCATTTACCCCTGAGCCTGGTTATGTGATTTGTTTCGAGTTGCGGCCTCAATTTGAGGTCTAAAATTCAATTTTAAAAAATTCATAAATTGTACCCAAAACCCCTGATTTCTACCATAAAATTGAAAGATTTGATGTTAAAAACTCATGAAAAGTAACTAAAATTGATTGAAAAGTAATAGATGCTTACCAATAAATTTGGGAAGAAAAGGTTCTTCAAAAATCGCCTCAAGAGTGTTTGGGGTTGAGAAATGGTGTAAAATGAGCTAAGTCCCAATTTTTTCCTCTTTAACGCAGCCGCAAACATCGCATCTGTGAACACTTGTTCGCAAATGCGAGACACTTATCGAAAATGCGACCATTGTATCGGGTAGTCACATGTCGCAAATGCAACAAAATCTTATAAATGCGAACCACCCTCCCGTTGCAAATGCGAGCTGCGCTTCACAAATGCGAAGCTGCCCAACACTACATTTCATCGCAAACGCGATGAAAGAGTCGCAAAAGTGATCACTGTGCAGATTGCAAAAGTGATCCATTCTTCGCAAATGCGAAGAGCAGCCCCCTACCCATGTTTGCAAATGCAATAATTTGACCGCAAATGCGAGGCTCACAAATGCGAGCCTAACATCGCAAATGCGAGATCTGCAACTGAATACCAGCAACTGCTGGGCACCAGCAGTTGCAATCCATCCGTAACACACTCAAAACTCGTTCCAAATAGAACATGCACACATGTATATAACATCCTACCAACTTTCTTGTCACCTCAATTCATCAAAATAATATCAACTAACAAGAATCGGTCATGAAAACTTAAGAATTTCATCCTTAAAACTCATTTTCACAATTTCTCACATAACGCACTGAAATGCGCTCAGGTCACCCTAGACCCCAACCAGATGTGCGTACAAGTCTAAAAACATCATACAAATCTACCGAATTCGTCAAAATACCTATCCGAGGTCGATTACCAAGAATATTGACAGGGGTTAACTCTAACCTTATTTTAAGTCAAAAATCACCTTTTCTTCAAAATTTTACGTAAAAGCTTTTTGAAAATCAATACAGACCATTCACGCAAATCAAGAAACATCAAATGAAGTATGAGAAGTCTCGGAATATTGAAATTAAAGCTATTACTCAAAACGACCTATCAGATCGTTAAATTCTCCACCTCTAAAAGAAACATCCGTCCTCGAACGGACATAGAAAAGTGCCACAACTGGTAAAACATTGGGGGTATCTACTTTGCATATTGGACTTGGACTCCCACGCAGCCTTCTCAACAGGCTGACCTCACCATTGCACTTTCACAAAAGGAAAACTCTTGGAACTCAACTTACGAACCTGCCGGTCTTGATAGCCACCGGCTCCTCCTTATAGGCTAAATTTTCATCAACCTGCACCATGCTAAGTCCAAAACGTGTGATTTGTCCTCATGGTACTTTTGGAGCATGGAAATGTGAAATATCGGATGTACCCTTACTATGCTTGGAGGCAATATAAGCCTATAAGTAACCTCCCAAACTCTCTCCAAGATCTCAAACGGGCCAATAAACCTCGAACTCAACTTGCCTGTATCCTCAAACTGCAGAACGCCCTTCATAGGTGACACTCGGAGAAGAACTCTCTCATCCGCCATGTATGACACATCTGCGAACCTTCCGATCCGCATAACTCTTTTGCTTGGACTGAGTTGTACGATGTTGCTCCCAAATCTCCTTGACATTCTCCACAGCATCACGGACCAAATCAGTGCCTAACAATCTAGCCTCTCCTGATTCTAACCAACCAATCAGCAAATGACATCGCTTCCCATATAAGGCCTCGTACGGAGCCATCTGGATTCTCGACTTATAGCTGTTGTTGTAGGCGAACTCTGCTAGAGGCAAGAGCTGGTCCCACTGCCCCTGAAATCCATAGAGCACGCCAGCAACATATCCTCCAATATTTGAATAGTGCGCTCAAGCTTTCCGTCCATCTAAGGATGAAACACGGTACTCAACTCGATCCACGTGCCCAATTCATGTTGCACGGATCTCTAAAAATGTGATGTGAACTGCGTGCCTCCGTTAGAAATGATAAAAATGGACACGCCGTGCAGACAGATAATCTCCCAGATGTAAATATGAGCCAAGCACTATGAAGAATAGGAAGTGATTACTAGAATGAAGTGTGCAGACTTAGTCAACTGGTCCACAATAACACAGAATGCATCATATTTTCTCAAGGTCTGTGGCAAGCCTACCACAAAATCCATAGTGATGCGCTCCTGCTTCCACTCTGGAATCTCTAATCTCTAAGTCAATCCACATGGTTTCTGATGCTCGTACTTCGCCTGTTGACAATTCAAACATCGAGAGGCATAAGAAACAATATCTTTCTTCATCTTTCGCCACCAATGTGCTGTTTCAAGACATGGTACTTCTTGGTGACACCTGGTGAATACAATAGCACGAAATATGAGCCTCCTCAAGGATCAACTCTCTCAACCCATCAACATTGGGAACACAAATCCGGACCTAAAGCCACATAACACCATCATCACCAATCACCACCTCGTTAGCACCACCCATAGCAATGTGTCTTTCAACACCAACAAGTGAGGATCATCAAACTGGCGAGCCTTGATACGCTCCAACAACGAGGACTGTAACACAACATAAGCAAGAATCTGGCTAGGCTCTGAAACATCTAATCTGACGAATCGATTGGCCAAGGTTTGAACGTCCATAGCTAGTAGCTGCTCCCCTACCGGTAAATATACCAAACTGTTCATGCTCTCAGCCTTCTAACTCAATGCATCGGCCACTACATTGACCTTCTCAGGATGATATAGTATGGTGGTATCACAGTCTATCAACAACTCAAACCATCTTCGATGCTGCAAGTTAAGGTCCTTTTGTTTGAACGGGTGCTAGACACTCCAATAGTCGGTATAGACCTCATATGGAACGTCATATAGATAGTGCCTCCAAATCTTCAGCGCGTGAACAATGGTTGCCAACTCTAAATCATGCACAGGGTAATTCTTCTCATGAACCTTCAACTGCATCAACATCGCACCAAGCCTAATACGTGATGTATCACAATACAAGGTATAAGATCCCGAACATATAGACAATAGAAATACTAGAGTTGTGGTTAATTCAATCTTGAGCTTCTGAAAACTCACCTCACACTCATCGACCATCTGAAAAAGTACCCTTCTAGGTCAATCTAGTCCAAAAAGCTGCGATGGATATAAAACGCTCCACAAAACGGCGATAATAGCCTGCCAAACCTAAGAAGCTCTGAATCTCTATAGCTGAAGCAGGTCTAGGCCAGTTCAAACTACCTTATTCTTCTTCGTATCCACCTTAATGCCTTCATTAGACACCACGTGGCCCAGGAATTCCACCGAATCAAGCTCAAATTTGCAAATGGAGAATTTTGCATATAGCTTCTTTTCCCTCAAAGTCTAGAGCACGACCCTCAAGTGCTTCTCATGATCCTTTCGGCTACGAGAATACACCAATATGTCATCAATGAACACGATGATGAAGGAATCAAGATATGGTTGTAATACGATGTTCATCAAGTGCATAAAGGCTGTTGGGGCATTGGTCAGCCCAAAGACATCACCAGAAACTCCTTGTGGCCATAGTGGGTCTTGAAAACCGTCTTCGAAATATCTGAAGCCCAAATCTTCAACTGATGATACCTCGACCTCAAGTCAATTTTTTAGAATATCTTAGCACCTTGAAGCTGATGAAACAAATCATCAATACGCAGTAGTGGGTACTTGTTCTTGACTGTAACCTTGTTTAGCGGTTTGTAGTCAATACAGATCCTCATAGTGTCGTCTTTCTTCTTCACAAATAGATTTGAACCACCCCACGATGAAACACTCGGTCTGATGAAATCCTTATCAAGCAACTTTAATTCTTTCAATTCTTTCAATTCCATCGGTGCCATGCGATATGGTGGAATAGAGATGGGCTGAGTATTCGACACCAACTCAATACCAAAATCAATTTCCCTAGCAAGCAGCATGCCTAGTAGGTTTACCGTAAACACATTTGGAAAGTCTCTCACTACCGGAACTTACTCGACGGTAAGAGCATCAGCAACAACATCCCGCACATAGGCTAAGTACGCCAAGCACCCCTTCTCAACCATCCGAAGTGCCTTCAGATAAGACACCACCCTTCGAGAAAAATAACCTAATGAACCTCTCCACTCTAATCTCGTCAACTCTAGCATCGCCAACTTCACGATATTAGCATGACAATCTAGAATAGCGTGATATGCTGACAACCGATTCATGCCCAAAATAACATCAAAGTCCACCATGCTAAGTAAAAGAAGGTCTACCCTAGTCTAATAACTCCTAATAGGCACTGTTTACCATAATAGAATCCCTAATAGGCACCGACACATAAACGAGAGCATTCAAAGAATCACGAGACACATCCAGATATGAAGAAAAATACGATGGCACATACGAATAAGTGAACCCGGATAAAATAAAACTGACGCATCTCTATGGCAAATCAGAACAATACCTGTGATGATCACATTAGATAACTCTGCCTTGGGTATAGCTGGAAATGCATAAAAATGGGGCGACACCACTTTAACCTCCACCTCTCGAACGGCCTCTTCCCTGATTGACCTCCACCTTTAGTGGCCTGACCAACTCCTTGGGCTACCTTACCCCCGCCTCTGGCTGGCTGAGCGAGCAGTGGAGCAACCTGTGTTGTGACCATGGTATGAGTACGCTACTATGGCATGCTGCTCTGTGACTCGGGGCAAAACCTTGCAACGTGCCTAGGTTCCGCACAAGTATAACAAGTCCTCGACTGTTGTGACTGCTGACCCTAGAACTGACTCTGTCGACCTGAATAACCACTCGGATAACTCTGAATTGGAGGTGCACTAACCGGAGCTAAAGGTGAGCTATATGATAGCTACTCAGGATAGGACCCATAAGAACCACGACTGCCTAAAGCACCGTGTAATACATGAAGTGCTGACTTAATCGGCTTGCTGGGATGGCCACTACCAAATGAACCCTTGCCTCCAGACAAGGTACCACTAAAACCACCAAAATGACAAGGCCTCTTCTCAGATGCCGCTTCTCTACCTTGACCACGAATTCTCTTAATCTGTCTAGCAATCTCTACAACCGGGGTAAAATAAATATCATCCTCATTCTCTTTGGCCATCCAACGTCGGATACCATAAGTAAGGCCATCAATAAATCCCATCACCCTCTCCCTCTCGATAGGGATCAAAATAACCGCATGGCATGAAAGATCTAGTAATATGGTCTCGTTCTGGGTAATAGTCATGCTACCCTGTTAGAGGCACTCAAACTAGCTATTGTAGTCCTCTCTCATGGTAAAAAGGGTGAACTTCTCCAAGAATAATTATGATAAGTGATCCCAAGTGAGTGGAGGTGAGCCTGCTAGTATGCCTCGAATATACTCCTGCCACCACCCCTAGGCAGATCCATGCATTTGAAATACTACAAAATTTGCATTTGAAAGACTACAAAATCGACTCCATTGGACTTCATTATGCCCATGTTGTGCAATACCTCATGGCAACTGTCTAAGATATCTTGTAGGTCCTTAGAAGGTATACAACAAAATCGAATAGGAAAAAGCTTGGTGAACTTATCCAACCTCTTCAGCCCCTCAAACGGCATAGAAGGTCCCTCTGGGCTGTGTAGCAATGATAGGCTAAACTGCTCCAGCTGCTGGAACTACCGGAGTCTGATATCCATAAGACACTTGCTCTGGTGTTTGAGTAGCGGGCGTCTAGGCTCTTCCTCCAGCCTCAGAAACAATTGGTGCTACAAGAAGTACATCGGCCTGTGCCACGCTCTCCATAAGGCCCACATGGCGGACTAGCGCGTCCGGAAGTACTATGTAGCAATAAACCCTCCAAAACCTAATCTGGACAACCGACACAGTCTGAACAGGGATCTTCTCTGCTCGATCTAAGGCTCTGCAATAGGTGTTGTTGCTTGGGCTCTAGGCTGAGCTCTGCCTATGCCTCTGGCTTTCCCTCGGCCCTTACATCTATCCCTGGTAGTGGCAGCACCTGGGCTTCGGCTCCAGATCAGCGGTGGATGATGTACATGTCCTCACCATGTATGTGAGAGAACAAGAATAAAATGATTCAAACGTCAGCGATAGAATAAAGTCGCATGACAGAGTAAAAAAGAAGTGAAATTTCCTAAAGCCTTATAACATCTAGAAGATAAGTACAGACGTCTCTATACCAATCCTCAAGACTCTACTTAGCTTGCTCATAACTCGTGAGACTTAGGCAACCTAGTACTCTGATACCAACTTTTCACGACCCGAAATCCCTATTGCGAGGCCGTGATGGTGCCTAACAGTGAATGCCAGGCAAGCCAACATAACAGATAATATAAAAAGGAAACAATAAATATCTAATAACTAATCGATGACATAACATAAAATGTCCCAAGATTTTTGGTCTCACAAGTACAGGTGCGTCTAGATCCAGCTAAATATAAGGTTTGAAATAAATACAACATCGTCTGAAATGAGAGAAAATAGTATAAAGAAATAGAAAATGACTCCAGGGTCTGCGAAAGGAATGCAACACTACCTCGAATCATGGACGGGTAGCTGCTAAGTACCTCTCGGGACTCCACTGGTACTAATGTCAACATCTGCATAAGTACAGAAGTGTAGTATGAGTACAACCGATCCAATGTATTCAGTAAGTGTTGAGCCTAACGAGGTAGTGACGAGGCGAAGACAAGACACCTACTAAAAACATGTGTAGGTATATACATAAAGCAATGGAAATAAAAAGTAAAGCATTTATAAGAAATAACAGGGTATGGCATATAAAGGGACACAACCAGAACAAATAACACAGAATCACCAAATATGTCTCTTTCCGAAATAAGCAACAAAACCGTCAAATTAAACTCACAGTTCAAATATCAAGTAAAAGCAATAGAATAATCAAATTTCACGACATCTCCCTTCGTTATTTTACTCTCATCCTCACCATATAATGTAATAAATGCAATGGTATGGCATCACCCTTCATGCTTTTACTCTCTTCCTCGCATGATATGATAAATGCAATGACACGGCATCACCCTTCGTGCTTTTACTCTCATCCTCATATGATATGATAAATGATAATAAATCAATCAAGTGCCCGGCATCACCCTTCATGCTTTAAACCTAACATTCACTCAATCAATAATAACAATATGCAAATATGGTACAATAACACAATTCGTGCTTTTCACTCTTCTTCACCAAGAATTATTAATAACTCAAAGTATCAATCAAGGTGGGAAGAAAAATTCAATTTCAACCATGGTGCTATGATAAGCAAACTCAACTTTCAATATCCCAGCATCTTTAAGATAAGCAATAAATACAAAAGTGAACAATTAAAGGAATATCAATCTAACTAACGCTGGAAAGCATACTAAAGGAAACAACATGGTACAATAAGACAATTACCATCTGCATACTTTAATTCATGACAACATATATATTTCAGTCACCTTAAATATATGTCATCCCCACATATAATTTACGTAGCAAGTAGACCAAAAAATGCTAGTTCCCTCAAGTCAAAGTTAACTATGGCACTTACCTTACTCCGCAACCAAATCAACAATCAATCACGATTTTGCCTTTCGAACAAGCCTCAAAATTAACAGAATCTAGCCAATTATGGATCAAACAACTCAGAATAAGCTTTAAAAACTACACATGAATGAAAAACATTCAATTTTGATTATTTTTAAAAAGGTCAACAAAAGTCATCCCCGGGCCCGCTTGGTCGAAATCCAAGACTCAAACTAAAACCCGATTCCTATTAACCCCCGAGCCCGGTTAAGCGATTTCTTTTGAAATACGACCTTAATTTGAGGTCTAAATCTCAATTTTACATAATCCCTAAATTCTACCCAAAACCCCTAATGAAATTCAAAGATTTGATTAAAAACTCATGAAAAGTAATTGAAATTGATTGAAAAGTAATTAGAGGCGCTTACCAATGAATTTGGGAAGAAAATGTTCTTCAAAAATCGCCTCACAGTGTTTGGGATTGAGAAATAGTGCAAAATAAGCTAAGTCGCAATTTTTCCCTCTTTTACCTAGCTGCAGACGTCGAATTTGCAAACACTTATTTGCAAATGTGATGTCTACAAATGCGAGACCCTAATCGCAAATGCGATCAGTGCATTAGGCAGTCATACGTCCCAAATGCGAAAAAATCTCGCAAATGCGAACTACCCTCCCATCGCAAATGCGAGCTGAGCTTCACAAATAAGAAGTTGCCCATCATTACACTACATCACAAATGTGATGAAAGAGTCGCAAAAGTGATCACTGTGAAAATCACAAAATGATCCATTCTTCGCAAATGTGAAGACCCATCCCCCTACCCATGTTTGCAAATGTGATCATTTGACCACAAATGCGATATCTGCAACTGGGCACCAGTAGTTGCAACCCATCCGTAAGACACTTAAAACTCACCCGAGCCCCTCGGGCTCTAAATCAAACATGCACACATGTGTAATAACATCCTACCAACTTGTTCGCTATCTTAAATCATAAAATAACATCAAATAACAAGAATCGATCATCAAACCTCAAGAATTTTAACTTTAAAAGTCATTTTCACAATTTCTCACATAACGCACCGAAATATGCCCGAGTGACCCCGAACCCCTACCAAATATGTGTACAAGTCCAAAAATATCATTCGAACCTACCAGAACCATCATACCGATCCGAGGTCATTTATCAAGAATGTTTACCGTGGCCAATTCCAGTCTCGCTTTAAGTTAAAATCACCTTTTCTTCAAAAGTTTACGCAAAAGCTTTCCAAAAGAGACACAAACCACGCACGCAAATCAAGAAATATCATATAAAGGTATGGGAGGTCTCGGAACACCGAAATTAAAGCTTGTACTTAAAACGATCTATCGGGTAGTCACATTCTTCACCTCTAATATGAAACACTGAATGTACCCTTGCTAGGCTACAAAGCAATGCAAGCCTATAAGCAATCTCTCCAACTCTCTCCAAGATCTCAAACGGGGAAATAAATCTCAAGCTCAACTTTCTCCTTCTTCTCAAACCGCATCAAGCTCAACTCTCTCGGAGAAGAACCTTCTCGCCCACCATGTAACCCACATCTCGATCCTTCCATTTCGCATAACTCTTTTTCCTGGACTGAGCTGTACGAAGTCACTCTTGAATCACCTTAACCTTTTCTACAGCATCACGGACAATATCAATGCCCAAAAATCTAGCCTCTCCGGTCTCAAACTAACCAATCACTGAATGATATCTCCTCCCATATAAGGCCTCGTGTGGAGTCATCTAGATGCTCGACTGATAGCTGTTGCTGTAGGTACACTCTTTTAGAGGCAAGACTGGTCCCACCAATCTCGAAATATAAAGAGCATGACCGCAACATATCCTCCAATGTCTGAATAGTGCGCTCAGACTGGCTGTCCATCTGGGGATGAAACGCGATACTCAACTCGACCCGCGTACCCAACTCACGCTGCACGGCTCTCCAAAAATGCAATGTGAAATGTATGCCCGGTCAGAAATGGTAGAAATGGGCATGTCGTGCAGGCGGATAATATCCCGAATATAAATATGAGCCAACCACTCTAAATAATAGGAAGTCATCACCGGAATGAAGTGTGCAGACTTAATCAACTGGTCCACAATAACCCAGACTGAGTCATATTTCCTCAAGGTCCGTGACAAGCCTACCACAAAACCCATAGTGATGTGCTCCCACTTCCACTCCGATATCTCTAATCTCTATGTCAATCCACCGGATTTATGATGCTCGTACTTCACTTGTTGACAATTCAAACACCGTGAGACATAAGCAACAACGTCTTTCTTCATCTTTTGCCACCAATAGTGATGTTCCAAGTCATAGTACATCTTCCTGACACCTGGGTGAATAGAATAGCGTGAATTGTGAGCCTCCTCAAGCATCAACTCTCTCAGCCCATCAATATTAGGAACACAAATCCGGCCCTGAAGCCGCATAACACCATCATCACCAATCACCACCTCTTTAGAATCACCCCGCTGCACCGTGTCTTTCAACACCAACAAGTGAGGATCATCAAACTGGCGAGCCTTGAACGCTCCAACAACAAGGATTGTACCACAGCCCAAGCAAGAATCCCGCTAGGCTCCGAAACATCAAATCTCACGAACTGATTAACCAAAGCCTAAACATCCATAGTTAGTGGCCGCTCTACTACCGTTAAATATGCCAAACAACACATGCTCTCATCCTTCCTACTAAATGCATTGGCCACTACATTGGCCTTCCCCGAATGATATAGTATGGTAATATCATAGTCTTTCAACAACTCTAACCATCTCCGCTGCCGCAAATTAAGGTCTTTCTATTTGAACAAGCGCTGGAGACTCCGATGGTTGGCATAGACCTCACATGGAATGCCGTATATATAGTGACTCTAAATATTCCGCACGTGAACAATGGCTGCCAACTCTTAATCATGCACAAGGTAATTCTTCTCATGAACCTTCAACTGAAGAGACGCATAGGAAATAACCCTACCATCCTACATCAACATCGCACCAAGCCCAATACGTGATACATCACAATACACGATATAAGATCCCGAACATATAGGCAACATCAGCACTAGGGTGGTAGTGCAGTTTTGAGCTTCTAAAAACTCACCTCACACTCGTCGGTCCATCTGAAAAGAGCACCCGTTTGGGTCAATCTAGTCAAAGGAGTCGCAATGGTAGAAAAACCATCCACGAAACGGCGATAATAGCCTACCAAACTCAAGAAGCTCTGATTCTCTATAGTTGATGCAGATCTAGGCCAATTCTGAACTGCCTCAATCTTCTTCCGATCCACCGTAATGCCCTCACTAGACACCACTTGGCCTAAGAATGCCATTGAATCAAGCCAACACTCGCACTTGGAGAATTTAGCATAAAGCTTCTTCTCCCTCAAGTCTGGAGCACGACCCTCAAGTGTTGCTCATGATCCTCCCGGTTGCGAGAGTACACCAATATGTCATCAATAAACACGATGATGAAGGAATCAAGATATGGATGGAACACACTGTTCATCAAGTGCATAAAGGCCACTAGGGCATTGGTCAGCCCAAAAGATATCACTAGAAAATCATAGTGGCCATAGAGTGCCCTTAAAGCCGTCTTTGGAATATCTGAAGCCTGAATCTTCAACTGATAATACCCGGAACTCAAGTCAATCTTAGAGAATACCTTTTCACCCTGAAGTTGATCAAACAAATCATCAATATGTGGCAGTGGGTATTGTTCTTAACTGTAACCTTGTTCAGCTTCCTGTAGTCAATACACATCCTCATAGTGTCGTCTTTCTTCTTCACAAACAAAATTGGAGCACCCCACAGCGAAACACTCAATTTGATGAAATCTTTATCAAGCAAATCCTGAAGTTGCTCCTTTAATTCCTTCAATTCCACTAGTGCCATGCGACATGGTAAAGATGGGGTGAGTGCCCGGAACCAAGTCAATACCAAAATTAATGTCCCTATGGGGCAGCATGACCGCCAGGTCTGCTGGGAACACATCTAGAAAGTCTCTCACTATTGGAACTGACTCGACAGTAGGACTATCAGCACCAATATCCCTCACATAGGCTAAGTACGTCAAGAACCCCTTCTCAACCATCCAATATGCCATTAGATAAGACACTACCCTGCTAGGAATATAACCCAATGAACCTCTCCACTCCAATCTCGGCAACCCCGGCATCGCTAACGTTACGATCTTAACGTGACAATCCAGAATAGCATGATAAGGTGACAACTGGTCCATGCCCAAAATAACATCAAAGTCCACCAAACTAAGTAAAAGAAGGTCTACCCTAGTCTCATAATGCCGGATAAAGACCACACACGAACGACAAACACAGTCTACCAGTATAGAATCCCAAACTAGCGTAGACACAGAAATAGGAGCACTAACAAAATCACGAGACACATCTAGATATGAAGCAAAATACAATGACACATACGATAAGTGGAACCCGGATCAAAAGAAAACTGAGGCGTCATATGGCAAACCGGAACAATACCTATGATGACCGCATTAGATGGCTCTGTCTCGGATCTAGCTTGAAATGCATAAAAATGGGGTTGAGCCCCACCACTTTGACCTCCACCTCTCGGACGGCCTCTTCTTTGTTGGCCTCCAACTCTAATAGCCTGACCACCTCCCCGGGCTACCTGACCTCGTCACTGGCTGGCTGAGCGGGTGGTGGAGCAACCAGTGCCGGAATCGTAGCACGAGTACCCTGCTGTGGCATACTACTCTGTGACCTAGGGCAAAACCTTGCATCGTGCCTAGGGTCCCCACAAGTATAACAAGTCCTCAGCTACTACTGACCCTATCGACCTGAATAACCACCTTGATAACTTTGAATCGAAGGTGCACTAATTGGAGCTGAAGGTGAGTTGTATGATTCTCAAGATGGAACCCATAAGAACCACGACTCCTTGTGATACCTGAACCGCTGATTGAATCGGTCTGATGGGATGGCCTCTACCAAATGAACCTCTGCCTCCGGACGAGGCACCACTGAAACCACCAAAAGGACAAGGCCTCTTCTCAGGTGCCGCCTCTCTACCTTGACCACGAATCCTCTCAATCGGGTCGTCACATTCAATTTGGCTATATTCATTTTTAACTATTTTACATTGTATTCGATCTCATTGTATTCAATTCGATTGTATTCAAACAACAACAAAACACAAATACTCTATTGTATTCAATTCACTATATTCACTTGTAGCTACTTTTACACAGTATTTAGTTTAGTTATATTCAAACAATAAAAATTCAAAAAATACAGCGATCGGCCACAAAAAAAACCTTTGAAATACATAAATACGGGAGCAAATAGAAAAAAATAAATAATATTTGCATTTAAAAATATAGGATACACTCAAATTTGATTTGTATTTGTACTGAATATAATATATTTGCATCATTGTATGTGATTCAATAGCAAAGAAGAAAAGAAAGTTCGCTGGAGATGACGTCTTCCGGCCAAGCAAAACACTGTATATATTGTATTAAAACTAAAATAGAGACGAACAAAAATTTGGCCAGATCTAAGAATACGCTATCACATTGTATCCACCAAAATACGATCAGAAGAATACACTCAGATGTGAGATAAAGAGAAGGAGAAGAAGCCATGGATTCTGGCATTTCCGTTAGTTCTAGATCTGGTGACGCCTCCGATCTTCCTCCTCCATTATTTTTGCTGCCATAATGAATCCATCGCGACTTCGTGATTTTCAGATTTGGATCTGAAGGTGAAGATGAGAGACGGGAAGAGAGAGAGAAAGAGAGAGAGGCGGCTGGA
>MCJB01048543.1:65782-96876 GCA_002018475.1 Nicotiana obtusifolia
GAGAGGCGGCTGGATCTGATGGTGGAGATGAGAGAAGGAGAGAGAGAGAGAGAGAGAGAGAGAGAGAGAGAGAGGCAGATGTTTGGTTGGCTCCTGTAGAGCTCCACCAGAGAAGATGAACGACAGCGACGGAGTTGGACGACGGCCTTGCCGAGGGTGAAAGAGAGGAAAAAAGGAACGAGAGTTGAGGGAGAAGAGAGAGACGGTTGGGGGAAAAGTTGAGCGATCAATTGTATAAATTTGTATTTTGTTATAAAATATAAAAAGTAGCTATAAATAATAATATTTTTAAAGTATTTTGGTTTATAATACGTAGGGTGCATTATTTAGCTATAGCGTGTAAAATTTTCAAAGAAAAAAGAAGAAAAAAAGAAAGAGAATATGGGCCTCTGAGTTGGATTTTGAACTAAACCTCCAAAATAGTTGGGAGAAATATAAGAATAGCACCCACATATAAAAATTTTACAGCCACTTAACCATTTTAATCACCTAATTATTTTTTATCAATAAAAAGTTATCAATGATATGCAACATCCAAAAAATTAGGAAGCAAAATATTATTTTCAGCGGGTATAATTGAAATTTGTTAAAAACATATTGACGAGGCAATATAAAATTAAGAATGACTGAAAGTGATTTGGGTTTATTTGGAGCCAAAATTCATAACTGAAATAAGTTTGAGAATTTTCTCTATGCCACATGTATCTCATATACAAGCATATGAGGATATACATAGATATTCAGGATATACACATAGGATACATAGGGGATACACGAAAGATGCACTAGGACTAAGGAATACACATCTCATCTTCTTCCGTGATCATCTTTTACTTTGAATTTGACTCAAATTTCAATTCAAATCACCTAACTAAATCATCCCAAATTAAAATTGAAACTCCTTAGATGTACGCAATCTATTCTACCAACATTCTGTTCGAAATAAAATCTAATTTCAAAAACCTAAATTTTCAAATTTAGACTTAAGCGAGACTATATGGCTATAGAATTTTAACTCATCTTCTTCACATATGCGCGTGTTATTATAGAATAATAGCACATTATAACCAAATAATTTGTATGCTATGATGAATTTTATAGGAGGTTATGTTATAACAGGATTTATATGAAGAGGTAATTCTCAAAATTTTACCAACCAACGGCTACATCTTTAGGGTCCAACTTGTGTTGATAGCAAAACTTGTAAAATGTACTTTATAGACACCATAAAAAATAGTGACTAGATATTTCGCTATTTTATTTGAAAATATTGACCATCAAATCAAACTATCAGGAGTTGTTTTATAAGAGTTTTTACTATATATACTATATGACAAACTATTTTATCTTGTTTAACTGAAGTTTACTACTTATCAAAACTAACTAGGATTTTTTTTCAGTATGTATATATTTTTCCCTTTAAAAAGCTCTTAAATCTTGATTAGTGTCTTCAATTAAGGGATTCACTTACACAATTTTTTTTCCTTTCTCTCTCTCCTCTTTCCCTATTCCTCTGCACCTCCTATTCCCTAACCCCACTCGTCTTCTTCGCATAAATCGACTTCAAAATTTCTGACTCACGTCCTAAAAATTCAAATTCAATCGCCTCCAAACTTCAAATTCAACTTCGAATTCGTATTTCCAACAAGAATTTATGTTACCTAGTTAATTTCTCACACAAATTTTAGATCTCGAATGAAATCAAATTTCTTAGTAGTGCGACGATGGCACTTTTAATGGTAATTGTTCCAGCTCAAATATTTCAGTTCCGGTTAATATCCAAGTTCAGTTTAAAAAGACATGAATCAATGCAAATGAACCAATTTGAAATTCATTCTCTACTCTTCCTTCTTTAGAAAATCGAACAAGAAAAGAAGAATGTATTGTACAACAACATACAAATTAAATATAAATTTCGTAAAAATTTAGTGCAATTTGGTACATTTACAGCACCATACAAATTTGATACATTTACAGTAACATACAAATTAAATATAAATTTCATAAAATTATCATATAGTATACAACTTATTTACAACATATTTATAACTAATCATATAATATTCTTATAACTAATCATATAATATTCTTAAACTTTAATACAACTACAACAAAATATAACTTAAATACAATTTTTAAATATTTTTCATACAATATGTTTATGTATGTATTTTGTATGTGGTTTGTATATGGTGTGTTCTTCTTCCTCTTTGACTTTCAATCTGAAGTGCCAATTAAAACCAACTCTAGTTCATATGTCCTCTCCTCTCTCCCTCTTTCTTTGCTGTCTCCCTTCTATACCATTAATTCTTTTTTCTAATATTTAGGATTCTAAAATCCTATACTTTTGATTATAAATCTTTCTTTATTTGAATTATGTAACAAGTCTTAATATTTAGGGTGTTAAAAAGGATATAAAAAGCTAGAAAAGGCTTTGATTAGGTATTAAAATTATTCTAAAATTAAAAAAAAAAACTAATATTTAAGGCGTTGAGTTGAAGTATGAATTTACCACTTATACCTTTTCTTTCAAAAATTTCGACACGTTTGATTAATTAAAAAGAACTTTATTTCCTTATCTAGAAACCTTATTCATTTTATTCTAGCACACATATACGAATACTTCCTCATAACTAGGTATTGAAAAAGTCAAAAACAAGAAAAATGGTTTTGAATGTTTGAACTGGATATTTTTTTCCCTCAAAATTGGATAACAATTGAATGTGTACGTAGTTTTAAGGATACGTGATCTATTTTGATACAAAATAACAAATCAGATTAATATTGAAATAAACAATGAAAAAGTATATGCAAACCACACAAGTTGAACATCTTAGCCTTGAAGATTAGCCACCCTCGAGTCAGAAATGCTTTTATCGATGCTGGAACAGAATGACAAGATAATGTGAACTAGAAATAATAATATATTGCTTTGTGATGCGTGTTACAGTGTGTTGAATGAATTCTCAGACCCCCTCCCCCCTCCCCTTTATATAATAGAGGAATCCTACTTTAGGTACTTTTTTATAAAAGGTAAAAATCTCTTTATTTGCTGATTGCCGGTTCTTTGCTGATACATGCCGAGATTCTCGCCGTAATATCCGACAAGTCACATATATTTCGTTCTTCTTTTAGTTATCTCCGAGCTTGTTCGAGGCTAAGGTCGACACCAGACTTAATGTTCCTCGAAGGCAGGCTTTCCGACCTCGGGGTCTAACTCGACGGGACTCGAGGTCGATCTTAAATTCTAGGGCGCTACATCCCAAGCCTAATCCACCAAGTTGTAGTCGAGCTCGACTTCGACCATATACAAATATTACCCTAATTTTTCGAAAAGTAGACGACAAGAAATGACATGAACTTCCGATCTGACTTTGATATTTTGTGACGGAAATGACAAAACAGTCAAAACGTCTCGTCAGTCAAGTCTTAATGGCATTAAATGCCTGTCAGTTGTCGGTCGGCCACTCCTAGATGTAAAAAGTCGCTGAGAGACTATAGATACCCCCTCATTAGTTCATTCAAACTTTACTTTCAAACCTTTTGCCCTCGTACCTTAGAAATTTCACCACTCCCAAGTATCAATTTTCTGGTTACTCTGAAATCCTTTTGTAAGAACTTCTGTTTTTCTTTTATCCCAAACCATCAAAAATACTTTTTTAACTTCCTCTTTTTCCTCCATTTTCCAAAACAAAAATGGCGAAGACCTCAAAATCCATTCCCCATAAAGAAACTCCTTCTGCCTCACGACCGGCTGAAAAGGAAAACATTTCGTCTGCTATTATTGAGGAACCGACACCGGAGCCTCCGCTGAAGATGTTTGATCCTGTGGGGTGCCCGACCAGTGCTGATTTCAAGGTCGAGAAAACCTCCTCGGTACGGGGTCGATGTGAACTGGTCTCGAGATATATATGCTCGGTCACTGATAGCTTCCTCTCTAAGGTCAAGGAGGATTGCAACTGGGTTTGTAAGCACGCGGTGGTTCCTATTACCAAGGAAGCGATTACTACCCACGTGGAGGGTTTGTTAAGTATTTACACTTATCCCTTCATGTTAGGCCCCTTGGATCCGGTCATCATCACCTTCTGTAAGAGGTACGAGGTGACCCTCTGTCAAATTCATCCTTCTTTCTGGAGGATAGTAATTCTCCTCCGTTTCTTTGTAAACAAAATCGAGGGATGTCCCTTCACCATCAATCATCTCATGCGTATGTACAATCCCCGACTCTATCGAGGGAGATTAATAAAACTTGCCCTTCAGGCCAGTAAGGCCCCATTCTCAAGCATCGACGAGGATCAAGACCGAGGTTGGTTAGGCCGATTCGTTCGAGTGAATACCTCAAATTTAATCCCGACCGAGGATATGCCATTTCCTAAGAAATGGAACATGAAATGTAAGTATAACCTTGCCTTTAAGATTTGGTTTATCGCTTTTTCTTTTCCTCCCTTCTTATCGATGTTTTGTGGTGGTGCAGTTGTTGCTTGGATGCCGGATGCAGTTCCCCGACTCAAGGAGTGTGAGGGCAGCGTGTTGAGAAACCATATTCCGAGCGTGCATGGCACGAACTTTCGAAGGGCCGATGAGAGGCCCGTTCTAACAATGAGATTTCGTTCTTGTATGGACAACACTTAGGTTTTCCCCATGTTGTTGAGCCCTTAGTCATTTTCCTTTTCTTTGCAGGTCTTCCCAAGGATGTTACAATGAGGCCTCCATCTGGTAGTGAGGATTTCCCCTCAGAGTCCCCTGCTCCAAGGCTGGGTGAGGAAAAGAAAAGGAAAAGGGCTCTGAGTTCTCCGAACTCGGAGAAGAAAAAACTGAAAAGTAGGCTAGTGCGTAAATCCAAGGAGAGCACCAGCGCCTGAGAAATCCCATCGGACTCACTCAATTGACTGAAGGACAAGTCCGAAGAAGAAGAAAAAGAAGCTTCCAAATTGATGACCCGCGCAAGAAGCGGCAACGAACTGCCTCAAACCAGGGTGGCTGATGAAGGGGCAGTGGCCGAGGCCTCCGAGCCGGAGAGTGGCGAGGTCGTTTTGCCCCAAGCTGGGGAGGTCGACAAAGAGACCACGATTGGTGCTTCTCGGGCAGAGGATAAAGCCCCAATGGAAGTACTTGGGGTGATAGATCTCTCCGGGTCGCCTTCATTTACTGAATCAATGATCAACGAGGCCCAGATGCTGAATGGACGACCAAATGAGGGCCTCAAAGGGCGGCAGACTCTTTTAACAATTTCTTTGACGGCTTAGATTCTACTGTCGGATGATGTCAACAAGTTGGGTGACTTATCAGTGAAAAAAAAGATACCATCCTTGGGAGTCATCGGGCCTTCTTTAAGTCCGAAATTAGTAAATCGGTTACCAACTTTGAGTGCATATCCTGACCGGAAGCGGTCAATTGTTATGTCTATCCCGTAGGATGCCCGGGTTCTCTCTGCCCCCCTGGGGGTTGCCAGTTATCTTTGGTGCCTGGTAACCAAAGAGGTTCAAGCCAAGATGGACAAGGTGGAAGCGCCCTACCTATTTAACGAAGCACAACAGGCATTAAATAGGGTAACTTTGGATGCCACTTTTATGTACCCAGATTAAGTCGTAAACAATCTTAACATTTTTCTTTGTGTTTGCAGGCCTCGGTGCTTCATCACGAGACTTTTCTCCGATATCGGGAAGAGTTAAACCATCACGAGGCCGAGACTCAGGAGCTTACTGAGAAGAGGGATGCTTACAAGCTTCTCATTGAGAAACTCCAGGCTGAGCTAGAAGCGGCTTGGAAGGAGCATGCCAACATGGTCGAGCAGGTAAGAAGAGTTTTTGAAGTTAGTGACGATGAGTCAGACACAGTGGCTAACGGGCCGAACCCGCAGGTTCAAAAGAAACTTGACCAGATCGAGCAGCTCCAGGTGGATGTGGAAGTGGTAAAAGCTGAGGCCGAAGAATGGAAAATAAACATGGACCGCCTGGCATCAGAAAAGGAGACTGCCCGGGCACAATTGGCTTCGATTGAGGTCTATCTCTGGGCTGCAAAGGAAAAGGCCCTGGTACAGGCTAAAAAGATCAAGGAGCTCCAATCTCAACTGAGCTCGGCGGTCTCCGATCAAGAAAGTTTTGCTAGGGAGCTTGAGGCGCCCAAGTCAGAGGTCACCGTGGTCAAGGCCGAGGCTGATGAGAGGGTGGTCCAGCACAAGGCCGATGCCGAGGCGGCTCAGGACCAAGTGAGAAATATAGTGGAGCATACGAAGTGGCAATCTCGAAGGGAGGCCCTCAAGGGAGTTCATGCTCGGGGTTTTGACTTATTGGCTGAAATCGAGAATGCCAAGGTATTCAAAGCCAAGTCCAGGAAGCTGGCTTATCCCGAGGAGGAAGATTCCAAGGGGTCTGAAGATTCGGGTGAGTCCGAAGGCGGCGGAGATCCTGAAGGTGATGATGCGGCTCCCGACGAAGACTAGGCCACTTAGAATCTTTTCAAATGTTTTTGTCTTTGCTTTTCGAGGCCATTCGCCCTTTGTAAAATTTTATATCGAGGCTATTTGGCCCTTGTAAAAAGAATTTGGATATGAATATATAAGGCTTTTTTTCCCTTTCACAACTTTTGTATTTTTCCCTTTGCTTTATTATTTGTATCCGCAAAGATTGAAATGCCTTAGCATGAAATTATTAGGTTTAGGTTATGTTCGAAGATTCAAACAAACCTTGCCTTTAACATTATTATGTTTTAAGGCATCGTGGGGATTTGGTATCACCGGAAACTTTTTCTCAAAGTAGTTTAGATTATAATTTGCCAGGGGTAGCCTTTAGAACCGGTTATGAAAATTTTCTTTTGAAGGCCTTGTTTTTGTTACGGCTCTCAGACGTCTCCAAGCCATGTTAATATGGTCGTAGCCTTTTTTAGTTCGAGTGTCGCCCGGTGGGCTTGCTATCCCTAGTTATCCGGGCTTGCCTAAGATAACAGTCCCTGAGTGGAGCAGGCCGTGGCCTTTAAAATTGGGGCGTTGCTTAATAGGTCTTATGTCCCCGAGATCTAATAGCTTGGACCGTCCGAGTTTGTTTTCGGACGGCAGTCCCCGCATGAGAGAGTGATTGTTCTAACTCAGGTTAAGGCGGCCCTTAGGCTCGATACCTTTAGGGGATCAGATATAGAAAATTCCTTAAGAAATGCAAGAAAAAATTTTAAAGGACAAGATGTTTGCAAGGAAGAGACTTCTTTTTATTCTTGTGCATAATAGTTATACATGTGTACATGCTTTAGGCCAGGGTTCGAACAGTCTATGTGGGCATGGTTCATTTGACCGTTTGGCCCTTACAATGAATCCTATCAATCGAGACCTTCAATCCTGAAGTCTCTTTCCATTCTAAAGTCGATATCTGAGGGTAATTCCCCCCCAGTTTTCGCAGTTGATCAAAGAGAGGCCTCGGATGCTTTTGTGATCATCGTCACTGGTTCATAGCCGGCCTTCAATTCTAAGTTAGCACGATTTACTGGTTTTCTCGTCAAAAACCTTGTCGTAAAACCCATTTGGTACAAAACCATTTCAAGGGAAAAAGAATGCAACGCGTGCTTTCAGACCTAAAATCTCGTATCGTCCCTTGTTGGCTACTTGCAAGCGTTAGTTTAAAATGTAAATAAAAGAAAGAACAAGGTCGTACCTTAGCAGTAATATCAATTCAAATGAGTTATATTCCAGTTGTTAGGTAGTTGGTCGCTGCTCATTGTTTCGAGTTTGTAAGATCCTTTTCCTGTGATCTCGATAATTTGGTACGGTCCTTCCCAGTTCGGTCCCAATTTCCCTTCGTTCGAGTTTCGGGTGCTCAGTGTGACCTTTCTTAGTACTAAGTCCCCGGTATAGAAGTGTCGGAGGTTGGCCCTTCGATTGTAATACCTTTCGATCCACTTTTTTTGGGCGGCCAACCGGAGAAGGACCGCTTTCCGCCTTTCATCTACTAGCTACAGGTTCGTACTCATAGCCTCGTCGTTTGATTCATTTGTTGCATATCAAAATCTGATACTTGGTTCTCCGATCTGGACCGGTATCAAAGCTTCGGTGCCATAAAGCAAAAAAAATGGGGTAGCCCGGGTACTGGATTTCGAGGTCGTATTGTATGCCCATAGGACTTCGGGTAGTATTTCCTTCCATCTTCTTTTGGTGTCAGTTAACCTCTTTTTAAAGTTTTGGAGTATGGTTTTGTTGGTAGATTTAGCTTGTCCATTCCTACTAGGGTGGTAGGGTGTTGACAGGATCCTTTTGATCTTGTGTTCTTCAAGGAATTTGGTTATTTTGTTGCTGATGAATTGTTTCCCATTATCGCATACAATCTCGGCCGGCATTTCGAATCGGCATATTGATGTGGTCCCAAATGAATCGATGACTTCTTTCTCCCTGACCTTCTCGTATACTTGGGATTCCACCCATTTAGAAAAATAGTCAATCATAAACAATATAAATTGAGCCTTACCCGGGTGCCCATCGAAGGGGGCCAACGATGTCCATTCCCCACTTCATGAACGGCTATGGAGACAAAACCGAATGCAGCAACTCCCCGGATTGATGAATCATCGGAACGTGTATTAGGCATTCATCACATTTTCGAACAAACTTCTTTGCATATTTTTCCATGTCGATCCAGTGGTAACTAGCTCTGGCTATTTTTCAAACCAGCGATTTGGCGCCCGAGTGATTTCCACAGGTACCTTCGTGGATTTTCCTCAAAACGTACTCAGTATCCCCCGGCCCTAGAGATATTGCAAGTGTGCCTTCGAATGTTCTTTTGAATAGGGTTACGTCTTTGGACAGGCTAAATTGGGCTGCCTTTATACGCAGGGCCCTCGATTCTCTTGGATCTGAGGGCAGTTTACCGGTCCTGAGATATTTCATGTACTTATTCCTCCGGTCCCAAGTTAGGCTCGTTGAGTTGATCTCAGCGTGGCCTTCTTCCACCACCCATATCATAAGTTGTACGACTTCTCCCGAGTTGAACTAGTCATCTTCGACCGACGACCTCAAGTTAGCGAGGGCATCGGCCTCGCTGTTTTGATCCCGATGTACATGTTGCAAAGTCCATTCTTTGAAGAAGTATCTTTACATTCATTCTTCTCTGACATCGAACGTTCCATTAACTTGATTTACCACAAGGAGGGAGTTGCATTTGGCTTCGATCACCTCTGCCCCCAAGCTTTTGGCTAGTTCAAGGCCTGCAATCATGGCCTCATATTCGGCCTCGTTGTTAGTCAATTTCACAGTCTTAATAGATTGTCTAATTATATTACCTGTTGGTAGCTTTAGTACGATGCCTAGTCCGGACCCTTTTGCGTTTGAGGCACTGTCCGTAAAGAGGGTCCAGATTCCTAAGGAAGTTCCTGAGTTAACCAATAACTCCCTGTCAACCTCGGGTATTAGGGCAGATGTAAAATCGGCGACAAAGTTTGCCAAAATTTGAGAGTTAATGGTTGTTCGAGGTCGGTACTCAATATCGTACCCACTTATTTCTACAAACCATTTGGCCAACCAGCCCGAGAGTTCGGGCTTATGCATAACGTTCCTCAACGAGTAAGTAGTTATGACACATATGGGGTGACACTGGAAGTATGGTTTTCGCTTCCTAGAGGCGCTTAGCAAAGCGAGCACCATTTTTTCTAGGTGAGGGTACCTAGTTTCAATCACCTAAGGTCCCACTAACATAGTAAATTGAAAATTGCGTACCTTGCTCTTCCCGAACTAGGACTCCACTTACTGCTATCTCAGAGACCGCCAAGTACAAGTACAGTTGTTCGTCTGCCTTTGGTGTGTGAAGCAGCGGCGGGCTCAATAAGTACCTCTTGAGTTCCTCCAAAGCTCGTTGGTATTCCGGGGTCCACGAGAAGTTATTCTTCTTCTTCAGTGATCTGAAGAATCGATGGCTCTTGTTGGATGACCTCGAAATAAATCACCCTAGGGTGGCTATGCGCCCAGTTAACCTTTACATGGCCTTTACATTGTCCACGACTATGATATCTTTGATGGCTTTGATCTTATCGGGATTGATCTCGCTTCCCCGATTGGATACCATGAATCTGAGGAATTTACTCGATCCAACTCCAAACGCACATTTTTCCGGGTTCAGCTTCATATTGTATTGCTTTTGTATGCTGAAGGTTTCCTGCAAATATTTTAAATGGTCCTCTACTCGCAGGGACTTAACTTACATGTCGTGAATGTACACTTCCATTGATTTTCCTATTTATTCCTTGAACATCCGATTTACTAGGCGTTGGTATGTGGTGCCGGTATTTTTTAATCCAAACGACATTACGTTATAATAGTATGTGCGTATTTAGTGATGAAGGAAGTTTTTTCCTGATCATCCAGGTCCATTCTTAATTGGTTGTACCGAAATAGGTGTCGAGAAAACTGAGGATCTCATGGCCGGCCATGGCATCGATCATACGATCGATATTGGGCAAAAGAAAAGAGTCTTTGGGACATGCCTTATTCAAATCTTTGTAATCTACACACATTCTTAGTTTATTCCCTTTTTTAGGGACTACCACTACATTTGCTAACCAATCCGTGTATTAACCTCCCGAATAAATCCTATTTTAAGGAGTTTAGTATCTCGTCCTTGATGAAAGCATGCTTGATCTCAGACTGGGGTCTCCTCTTCCGTTTGACCAGGTGGAACTCCGAGTCCAGGCTTAACTTGTGAGTGGTTATCTTCAGGGGGATCCCTTTCATGTCAAGGTAGGACCAAGCGAAACAATCTTCGTTAGTTATAAAAAAGTGAATGAGTTTTTCCTTGAGCTCGGAGCTTAACCCTGTGCCCAGGTATACCTTTCGATCGGGAAAGCGTTATCGCAATATGACTTGTTCCAGCTCCTCGACCGTTGATTTAGTGGCATCGGAATCATCAAGGGATATAAAAGATCTGGAAACCCGATAATCATTATCCTCGCCTTCCTTTTATTTGTCCGAATCTGTCGAGGATGCTATCAGTGATTGCTATTTGGCCCCGTTTTTGACCATCTGGTTTGGATCCTTCGATGTTGAGACTGTAGACGCCGGTATCACCTCCTCGACCGCGAACACTCCTTTGCAGCTGGTTGTTCACTGTAAACTGTTTTGACTCAGCCAGGTGTTGGGAATTTTAGTGCCTGGTGCAATGTAGAGGGCACTACCCTCATGTTGTAGATCCATGGTCTTCCAAATAAAGCATTGTACCTCAAGTCTCCTTCGATCACATAAAATTTAGTATCCTGGATGTTCCCAGTGGTGTTTACTAGTAACGTTATTACGCCCTTAGTGGTCTCACATGCCATGCTGAATCTGTTTTGAACTCGAACTACAGGTACGATTTGGTCTTGTAGACCGAGCTGTTCTACGAGCCTCGCTCGAATGATGTTGGTCGAGCTACCTGGATCAATTAACACACGTTTAACTCGAATTTTATTTACAAGTACAAATATTACCAGCGCATCATTGTGGGGCTGTACAATCCCTTCCGCATACTCATCATCAAAAGATAAAGTTCCTTTCGCTATGTAGTCTCGTGTTCGTTTCTCTCCAGTGATGGACACTTTGGTGCGTTTCAACATCGGCCCTTGTGGGATATCAACCCCACTAATGATCATGTTAATGACGTGTTGAGGCTCTTCTTGTTCTATCTGCTTGTTAGAATCCATGTTCCTGAAATAATTTTTGGCTCGGTAACTAAGGAATTCTCGGAGATGCCCATAAATAGTCAGGCCACTTCCTCTCTCAGCTGTCGATAATCTTTTGTTTTGTGTCCGTGAGTGCCATGATAATTGCACATCTTGTTAGGATACCTTTGGGTTGGATGGGATTGTAGAGGTAAAGGCCATTTGGTATCTTTGATGTGCCCGATAGCTGATACAATAGCGACAACATCGACATTAAAATTTTATTCCGATAGCCTCGGTGCTTCTTTAGGCCCGATAGACCTATCGAAGCTGTTTTTGGTCATGAGTCCCCGGTGATTTCGGTCAATTCTCCTTTCGTTTCTCATGGAGTTCTGCCCTGGCCCACTACTTCTTCGGTCTCCATTATATGGCTGATACCGATCTCTGTTTTGTCTCGGTTCACGATCCATTCTCTCTTGTCTCTGTCGAGGGTTCTGACGGGATAAACGAACCCCGAAGGGGCCGGGGCCCCGAGTTGATCATCTTCCACTCTGATCTTTGATTGGTATCGGTTATGCACATCGGCCCAAGTAACGGCCGAATACTCTATCAGGTTTTGTTTCAAGTGCTGCGAAGCCATCGAACTTCGAACATTGAGCCCTTGAATGAAAGCCTTAACAACTTAATCATCAATGATCGGTGGCAATTCCATTCGTTCCATTTGAAAATGGGACACGAACTCTCTGGGCATCTCTTTATCTTTCTGTTTTACTTTGAAAAGGTCCGATTTGCTGGTCTCAACCTTGATGGCACCAGCGTGTGCTTTCACGAAAGAATATGCAAGCATAGCAAATGAGTTAATAGAATTAGGAAGTAAGTTGTGATACCATATCATAGCTCCCTTTGACAGTTTCTCTCCAATTTTTTCAGCAGAACAGACTCGATCTCATCGTCCTCTAAGTCGTTCCTTTTGATGGCACATGTATACGAGGTTACATGCTCAACTGGGTCGGTCTTTTAGTTGTATTTAGGTATTTCGGGCATACGGAATTTCTTGGGGATTGGCTTCGGAGCCGTGCTCGGAAGAAAAGATTTTGCACTAACTTCTTAGAATCTAGGCATTTCAATATCGGAGGTGCTCCTAGGATTTGGTCTACCCTGGAATTATAGGTTTTCACCTTTTTGTCATTAGCTTCGATTTTCTTCTCCCCTAATTCTATCCGTTTTGTTAGCTCCTCGAGCATCTTTATGATCTCGGGGTTAGCCCCCGATTCATGTTTATTTGTCTTTCCTATGCCCTGTCCATCCTTGCGGGCAACTTCCCGAGGTGGTTCGGGCTCAACCCTGCTCGGTGCACGGCGTTTATTCTGTAATTGAGCTATCGCCGCCTATTGAGCCTGCAGCATTTCGAAGATCACTCGTAGACTGATCCCGTCCCCTTCAATGTTTTGTGCGTTTTGAGTTGTCGATCGGGCTCCACCACGGATGCTATTTTCGAGGTTGGTAGGCAAGTTTGCGTCAATAGCCACATGTGAAATAGCATCAATCGGATCTACGATCGGAATTCCAATAGGATCAGGAGGTGGTACCTCGTTACCAGGTGCTATATTATTATTTTCACCTTGATGACCAGACTCGTTGTCAACATGTAGGGGTGCTGATTCAGTGTTTGACATTTTGTGTTTGATCTTGGAATCAAAGACACTTCAAAGAGCAAGCGTAAAGTAGTGTGTCTTATGGAGATTAGTATCAAATAACCACTATTATCCTTAGCCCCACGATGGGCGCCAAACTGTTTACCCTCAAAATTGGATGACAATTGAATTTGTACGTGATTTTAAGGATAAATGATCTATCTTGATACAAAATGAGAAATCAGATTAATATTGAAATAAACGATGAAAAAGTAAATGAAAATCACACAAGTTGAACAATCTTCGCCTTGAAGATTGGTCTCTCTCGAGTCAACAATGCTTTTATCGATGCCAAAACAACTTGACAAGATAATGAGAACTAGAAATAATAATATATTGCTTTGTGATGCGTGTTACAGTGTGTTGAATGAATTATCAGACTCCCCCTTTATATAGTAGATGAGTCCTACTCTAGATACATTTCTATAAAAGGTAAAAATCTCTTGATTTGCTGATTGTTGGTTCCTTGCTGATACGTGCCGAGATTCTCGCCGTAATATCTGACCGGTCGCAGATATTTCGGCCTTCTGTTAGTTATCTCTGAGCTTGTTCAAGGCTAAAGTCGACACCAGACTTAATGTTCCTCGAAGGCATGCTTTCCGATCTCGGGTTCTAGCTCGACGGGGCTCGAGGTCGATCTTCAGTTCTTGGTCGCCACGTCCCAATCCTAATCCACCAAGTTGTAGCCCATCTCGACTTCGACCGTATACATATATTATAATTGTTTGTTAAAAAATACTACTCCGTTATTTTTCTTGTACTTTAGCATATATGAGTAGTTCCTTATAACATTTGATCTTTATTAGTGTTAGGATAAAAAAATCAATAAAAATATTTTGTTCAATTGAGTAACTTTATTAATAGTAATAAAAATAAAAATTTATTTATACAATAGAATAAAAGAGAGTAAGAACTTTATAAATATACACTCAATGCACGTACTACAGAAAAATATTAAAAAATAAAGATATATTTTATAGCAAATTCCTAAATAAAGTTTATTTAAATAATAATATATAAAATATTTTATTAATGGAAATTAAAACTCTAATTTATAAATGCACAACCTTGCTCAACTCTCCCTTCAGAGCTACCCTTTCCTGAAAGCGGAAGAGGTAGCTTACAAACCTACTGGAGTAAGTAGTCTTGCCTGAAAGCCTCAGGCGAAAGATATCTTAAAAGTAACAAGGTTTAGAAAGACAGTTGAATTTATAAAATAGTGAAAACATGTTAGTAAAAAAGGCAATGGGTCAATTTAAATGCACGGTTTACTAGGCCCTACGGTGGGCGCCAAACTGTTTACCCGTAAAATGGTACAGTTGAATTTATACGTGGTTTACACATTTGAATTAATTTGGTCTTGAAATAATATAATAATCTAAAAGATACGCAAATAGCCTTAGATTATAGATGAAATAGCAAAGATAGTGATTCCGTGAACACAGTTCCCGAACACAGCAATGATGAGATCAAAAAGCAAGAAAGTTAAATTGTATAAAGCTTTGTATAGAATATAGTATATGTTCTTGCCAGAAAATTCGTATTCTTTACAATGGTAACTGAGCTTACTATTTATAGCTATACTTAGGAAAAAAGGTCCTAGGATCATGCCCTCCTTTAATGCTAATTATGAGGGTCATTGATGATAATGTAACGTTGAGCGTAAATGCCAAATTCTTTGTAATGGACCGTTGCTCTTAATGTTGTAGAATATTCCTTAGTAAATGCTACCGGATGCATAACATTTAATACACTTTAATGAACGTTATCTGTTCCGTTGACAGGCATAGTGGCTGCGTTCGGTCCTCAGCCATTCCATCTTGGATTCCACGTGTCCTCCTTTTAGTCAGCCACGTGTCATATCATATTTTGTCCTATACAGATAGTCCCCCCGCTTTCCGGTAACATAACTTTGTGTTACCGGGAAGATGGTAGAAATACCTCTTTGGCAAGAACTACTATAATTCCCTTTAAAGGTCTCTGACAGTTGATTAGACGCACGTCTCTCCGTATTTAATGCCCCGAACAAGCTTCATCCCATGATTCAGCACAGCTTTGCCGATTATCGAAGTAATTATGTCTATGAATTTAGCCGCCAAAATTTTACTTATATGCGACTTTCTTTTCCTTTGCATTTCACAATTGCTTGAGCTTCTGATTTGTATCTTTATTTTCCATCCTTTTTCTAATTTTCTTCAAACAAAAACTCTTTACCTTCTTCTTTTCCAATGGCTTCTTCCTTCAAACGTGGTGGTTCTACAAAGAATAAGTATAGAACTGAGGACTCCGTTCCTCCAACAGTGGATTCCATTATCCCAAGAAGGCTTAGTACTTCGAAGGATTTCGAAGAGAAATTTTCTACTACTAACCCTCGTACATGGGCTGTTAGTAGGTACCCTTCTTCCATTCGTCCTTCTAGTATTCCTGCTGTGAAGGAGGACTGCCGTAGCAATGAGTTGGAAATTATCGCTCCTGATCTATCAGAGCGAGTGACACTTCATGTATCCCTATACTTTGGGTGCATATTCTTTGAGCGGAGAGCTTGATTTCGTTATTGCAAAATTTTGCCTTCGCTACCAGGTATGCTTGGCATAAGTAAGTCCTTCGGTGTGGAGGCCGATCGCTTGCCTTCGACGCTTGTGCCAAGAAGCTGGAGAGGAGCTAACCTTAGCTCATGTGATGAATCTCTTTTCCCCCAAAATCTTCTGTCAGGGAATGATAAACCTTTGCAAGCGTGGCCACCATGCTTTGTTGTCTAGCCTGGATGATGACAACGACTGTTGGTAGATGGAACGGTTCATTACAGTGGCCACCAATGACATCATTCCGACAATGGCTTCATCCTTTCCAGTTGCTTGGAGCCACACTCGTAAGTTCTTTGTATAATATTCCTCTTACTAGATATTCTTCTATGGTCGTATCATCTCTTCACCCTTCACATGTTTTAGCAATTCGATGGTTCCCACCGGTGGTGGAAGGTTTGAACCGGTGGGTTCAGAAGATTTTGGACATCATAACGCCCGAAACTCATTCGTGGAAAGAATTGGCCTTTAAATATGGGTGGAAGGCCAAAAATCATGGTAACTCTAATTTACCTTGCTTCCATTTTTGTATATGAAGAACTTGGTTGAACCCTTCTGACTTTGTTCATGGAATTAGGTCTACCTGTGTGCTCTGTTGCTGTCCCCGAGGAGGACGTTCTGGCTGATCCTACTGATGCAGCGAGGCCGCTTCAGAAAGCACTTACTCGAACAGGTATCTCCAGGACTATTTTGGGTGCAAATATTTCTTTACGGAATTCCCGGTCGGAGGATAAACAAACAAAGAGAAGACGTTCTTCCGCGGCGGGGGAAAAGAATAAAAGAGCAAAGATTGCTGCCCCCGAGTCATCTCCGGTGGCGATGATGACTGCTCCTCCTTCCGGTCCGGTCATAGACACTGTGATGATCGATAATGATGAAGAAGCTGGTGATGAGGAAGCTTCTTTACATAGAAGGTGATGATCCTCATCATCTCAACAGGATGCTCGACCTGTTGAGATAATTGGACCAATTAAAGGCAACGTCTCAGTACTTTGGGGAGAAGCTGATTTAGTAGAATATGACAACTCCCATTTTCGGGCCCCAATTGATGTGACCGGTGCCATGGGGCTAAGTACCGGGTCCTTGCTGGCTTTAGTTGGCAAGCACTCAACAACCCAGCACTGCATTTGATGCAACTATTTCTCATTCTTTAACTCCATCAGCTTCATCTCCACCTTCACCAACACCAGCAACTACTACATCACTTCCATCTTCATCCACTCTTCCACCAGAAGTTTCAACATCACCTCCATCGACTGTGCATGACCGTGAAGAAGGTGTTCCTCTTCCACAGTCCCTAGTTCATGGAAATTTGGGGAAAAATTATTATGCCCCTTCTGAAGATCCTCAAAGGAGGAGTAACGTTATTCTTTCGGTCTTTACCGGATGCAACATGCTATCCCGGCCGGTGGAGCTTGCTAATTATCTAAAGCCTTTGGCTTCAGAAAAGGACTGGGAAAAGATTCAGGCACTCTCGGGAGAGTGCTTGTTGAACAATGCCATGCACAACGCCGCAACGGTACGTTCTTTTCTTCCTTCGTTACTTCTTCTACTTTAGTATGAATGTATTCTAAGTTTTTAAGTCTTCTTGTTTTGTAGGCCAACTTTCTTGCTTTTGAGGGCCTTCAAAGGTTGATTTGTGAGAAGGAAGAACTTACTTCTGAACGAGATCAACTTTTGGAGGAAGGGGACCAGACCATTCTCCGCCTCTCGGAACTGGAAACCAGAGCTACTAAGGCCGTTGTTTTGGAGGCTCGTTTGCGTTAAAGCAAGCAAGAAGTGGTTACCCTTAACTAAGAAATTGGGCCACTGAGGGTTAAATTTGATGAGGCCAAGGCCAAATGGGCATAAGTCCATAACGACGTTCTTGCTGCACCCGACCGTGAGGCTGCCTCCGCTGAAAAAGTGATTAACTTGGAGGCAGCCTTGAACTCTAAAAGTGAAGAGCTTGCTGCTGTGGAGGTGAAACATGCCCATCTAGAAGAGAAGTACAGGAAAAATATTGAGCATAATAGGCTCTTTAGTTCAACTATTCGCGAGCTCGACGTCAACTTCAAATCTGCTAAATCCACCCGGAAAAACCTTTCTGCGGAGGTTACTCAACTCAAAGAAGAACCTAAGCACCGAACGGCTTCCCTCATTGTTGAAAAAACTTATTCCATGTATAGCATGAGGATAAAAACCTTGGAATAGGCCAAAACTGGCATCATTAATGTTGTTGCACAAATTGCTAAGGCCCGAGAGCTTAAGTTGGCTGCAAAAAATGGACTCCTGGTGCAGTCTGATGCTCCAGGTTCTTCTGATCAAACTAAGGAAAGCTAGAGCCATCGGCCGAACCACCTACTCTTCCCGGCAATGCGGATACTTCTCTTCCTCTTGGTCCTGGAGGCGCTGCAGTTTAGCTTTTCTTTTCTTTTCTCATTTTGTACTTGTAACGTTTTGGCCCGTTATTGTGAATAAAGACATACTTTTTGTTCAAATATCGTTTGAGTCTTACTTTTGTTTGAATATCCATGCAAGCTTTTAACTTTTGCTTTTGCTCAAGCATTCCGCGCATGTTGTTCAATTCGCGCTTTATTATGTGTAGTCTCGGATGCCTTTTCTTCGAAGCATTCTGGTTCCGAGTATTATCCCTTTTACATGAGGGTTTTTATGAATTTTTGCGCAAGTTTCCCTTTTACGTGAGGATTTCTATGGATATTTGCGCAAGTTTCATTTTGAGTGAGGGTTTTTATGAATATTTGCGCAAGTTTGCTTTTTGCGTCCTTTTCATATGCAGCTTTGGGTATCTTTTTTCCCGATGGCATTTTGGATTCTGGGCATTGATTCTTCCGGAACCAACCCTTTAACTTGAGAGTTTTTATAAGAGAGGGCCCTCTTATGTTTATGATCATCTTTAAGAGGACGTCTCATGTTCATTATGGCACTAACATTTGAAGTACTTGTTTAACTTTCAGATGACAAAATTAGCTCATTTCTCAGACAAGAAACAAGATAAAATCAAAAGGATTTTATTTTATTCCTTCTATTTGCATAAATTATATAAGCATTTTGCTATGCAGAAAAAAAAATTTCCATTACTTGTGGCTATCTCGTACAACTTGTTTCTACGGGGTTGGCTTTGCAGTCCCCAATCCTGATGATGCATTAAGTTTCCAGATTTTTGTTCCCGATTGATGTGGCAGTCATTGTTAGCAAATCCTCATATCTTTCTCCCCCCCCAAGTGTTTGAATACGAAGAATGAGAATTACAATACTGGAAGTCTTGTATCTTCGAAGGTCCCACCAATGAATTGCTAGGTAGTCCTCTGGCGGTTTGTGCCCGTGAACAGTCGGGTAATCTCTATTCAGTAGCAAACTTAACTTCCCAGTGTGAATTTGCTATCGAACCAAAGATTACCTAATCGTCCCGAGTGGACGCTTGTTCGTTTGCTTTGCTATCGAAGGTCTTATTGCTGTTGTCTTCGTAGTATGCTTTCTGTCGCTGCCTCATTAATAACCTTGCCAGAAAAATACTTTCTGTTTGAATGTTGTTCATCAGCAATAATATCTTTTGAGGTGTGCCATGTTCCAGTTGCTGGGCAACTTGTCCCAATTCTGGTTCTCCAACTCGTATGAACCTTTCCCAATGACGGCTGAAATCTGGTAAAGACCTTCCCAAATTGGACCTAACTTTCCCGTGTTGAGCTCCCGGGTATTTTGTGTTACTTTCTTAAGAACCAAGTCTCCTACTTTGAAAAAATGGAAGTTGGCTCTCCGATTGTAATATCGCTCCATCCTCTACTTTTGAGCTGCCAGTCTTACATGCGCCAAGTCCTTGCATTCTTCGAGCAGTTCCAAGTTGATCAGCATTGCTTCATCATTCGATTCTTCGTTTATCTGATAATTTCTCAAAGTGGGTCCGCCCAGTTCAACCAGGATTAGGGCTTCAGCACCATAGACGAGGAAAAAAGGAGTTTCTCCTATTCCTGATTTGGCTAGGTGGGCCCATAGAGCTCCGGGCAACTCTTCGGGTCATTTGCCTTTCGCTGCTTCCAACTTTTTTCTTGAGGTTTTGAATGATCACTTTGTTTGTCGATTCCGCTTGACCGTTTGCGCTCGGATGATTAGGCGAAGATGTGATTCTCTTTATTTTCATGTCTTCGAGGAACTTTGTAACTTTTGCACCGATAAATTGTGGCCCATTGTCGCATGCTATCTCTTTTAGTATTCAGACGCTCCTAAACACCGGGCCAGCGAGCCTTGGAAATATTTTCTATACAATTGGCCTTTCCTGAAGCTATAACGTGTAGCTTTGGTATGTAACGTCCGTGATGCTTTTGGATCGTCGGGCAACTTTCCATGCTCGAGGTAGTTGATTATTTCGTTCCTCTAGTCCCAGACCAAACTAGCCGAATCACCTCGTAGTAACCATCCGTATCAAGGACTGAGCTCATCGGTTGTACCACCGTTCCGGACTCCGATCCCTTTATTTCCGTCGATGAACCTAAGTTTGCTAATGCATCCGCTTCTGCATTATCCTCTCTTGGGATATGAGTTATCGACCACTCACAAAATTGTGCCAAAGAGCCTGGACCTTTACCACGTATTGTTGCATACGTTCTTCTTTGGTATCAAAGATTCCGTAAACCAGATTTACCACCAGCTGTGAGTCGCATTTGATTTCTATAACCTCGGGATTAAGTCCCCGGGCTAATTTGAGCCCTACAATCAAAGTTTCATACTCAGCTTCATTGTTAGTTAAAGGGATCGTGCTGATGGCTTGCCTTAAGGTTTCCCCCGAAGGCGTGATTCCGAGCCCGGACCCTTTTATTCGAGGCTCTGTCCATAAATAAGGTCCAAACCCCTAATGTCAATTCCGACACCATTACTGCCTCCTTGGTTGCCAGAGGCAGTAATCCCGGACTAAAATCGGCCACGAAGTCAACCAAGACTTGTGACTTAATTGTAGTCCTCGGTTTATATTTTATGTCAAATGCACTCATTTTGACGGCCAAAATTTGGCCAATCTACTCGAGAGCTCGGGTTTAGGAAGGATGTTCCACAAAAGGAAAGTACTCACCACAGCTATTGGGTGGCATTGAAAATAGGGCCTCGGCTTCCGAGCGCTGACTACGAGAGCTAAGGCCAGTTTTTCCAAATGTGGGTATCGAGTTTCTACTCCCGTCAAAATTTTGCTAACGTAATAAATAGGAAACTGCGTACCTTCGTCCTCCCGGACTAAAACTGCACTTACCGCAACTTTTAAAACCGCGAAGTAGACTAGCAATGTTTCGTCTTCTTTTGGTTTCGAGAGCAATGGAGGGCTCGATAATTACTTCTTCAGGTCCCTCAAAGCCTGCTGGCACTCTACCGTCCATTCGAAATTGTTTTTCTTTTTGAGCAATGTAAAGAAGCGATGGCACTTATCCGACGATCGGGAAATGAACCTGCTAAAAGCTGCTAACCTTCCTGTGAGTCTTTGGACTTCCTTTATGTTTGATAATTGATCTGGGATATTGTTAATGGCATTGATTTTGTCGGGGTTTACTTCAATTCCCCTTTGCGAGACCAGAAACCCCAGGAACTTACCGGAGCTGACCCCGAACACGCACTTTTGGGTTAAGTTTCATGTTATGCTTCCTCAGGATATCGAATGTTTCTTGCAAATGCTTAAGGTGGTCACCTGCATTTAAAGACTTAACAAACATATTGTCTATATAAACTTCCATGGTCTTTCCTATTTGGTTTTCAAACATCTTATTTACGAGTTGTTGATAAGTGGCTCCGGTGTTTTTGAACCCCAAGGGCATTACGTTGTAATAATATGTACCGAAATTTGTTATGAACGAAGTCTTTTCCTGATCTTCTAGGTTCATCTTAATTTGGTTGTACGCAGAATAAGCATCAAGGAAACTCATTAACTCGTGCCTGGCCGTGGCATCAATCATTTGATCGATATTTGGCAGTGGAAACGAATCTTCCGGGCATGCCTTATTAAGATCTTTATAGTTTACACACATATGAAATTTATTGTTCTTTTTAGGGACTACTACTATATTGGCTAGCCAGTCTGATATCTTACATCTCTGATGGACCCGAATTTATGCAAGCGGGTTACCTCTTCTTTGACGAATTTATTCCTGGCCTCGACAATAGGGCGCTTCTTCTATCGTACCGGTGGTACATTGGGATCCAAACTCAGCTTGTGCACCGGCTATTTCCATCGGGATACCTGTCATGTCCTCGTGCGACCATGCAAAACAATCAGCGTTAATTTTAAGGAATTCAATAAAACCAAGCTTGAGCTCGGGGTGAAGTTCTGTCCCCAAGTGAAATTTTCTTTCTAACAATTCTTCGAACGATGTAACTTGCTCTAGTTCTTCTGTCGTGGATTTTGTTGCGTCCGTCTCTTCTGGAACTTGGAAATATCTCTGCATTTGATACTGTTCTGATGATTCTGCCCCTGGAACAACCTCTTCTAACTCAGGAGTAAGGGTCGGTCCCTGTAATTACTATGCCGCACGCTCTTTCCCTTTGCTATTGGAAATTGAGGTTGCATTCATCTCCCTCGCTGTCAGTTGGTCACCTCTTATCTGCTTGATTCCTTCGAGCGTTGGAAACTTCACCAATTGGTGATACGTCGTAGGTACAGCCTTCATCTCGTGTAGCCATGACCTTCCCAAGATGATGTTGTATCCTATATCACCATCCACTACTTCGAAGAGAGTTGTTTTTGTTACTTCTTCGGCGTTCTTGAGTAGCAAGATCTCTCCCCGGGTCGTCACGCTCGCAAGGTTGAATCCAGCGAGGAGCTTAGCTGCCGGAATAATGATGCTGGTGAGTTTAGCTTGTTCCAATACTCTCCATTGTATGATATTAGCCGAACTTCCTAGATCCACCAGAACACACTTAATTTTAAAATCTAACACATTTAAAGAGACTACCATTGCGTCATTATGTGGTAACAACAATCCGTCTGTGTCTTCCTCCATGAAAGTGATATCGTCCTCCCGGAGTCTTTTGCTGTGAGTTGTCGATACTTTAGTCTTCTTTGACACTGAAAAGGTGACTCCGTTAATTTTATTCCCCCCTAATGATCATGTTGATCGTCTGGCATGGGGCTTCTTCTCCTGTTTTCGAAGATTCCGCGTTGTCTCTATTGCGACCGTAATTCTTCTTAGCTCGATCACTCAAGACTCGGAGATGACCATTCTTCAATAGTGTTGCTACCTCCTCCCGAAGATGTTGGCAGTCCCCTGTCCGATGACCGTTCGTCCCGTGGTATTCGCACCATAAATTGGGATCCCTCTAGCTGGAATCAGACTTGATAGGTCTCGAGAATCGTGCTTCTTTAATGTTCCTCATGGCTGACACCAGTTCCACTACACTCACGTTGATGTTATATTCTGACAACCTAGGGTAAGAAAGGTCTTGAGGCCCCGACGTTTGTTAATCTTGAAGTGATCTATTGTTTCGACCACGATCAGTCCCTCCGTCAGCAGTGAACTTGTTTGCTGCTCGGAAATTTCTGCCACGGCCTTCAGTACGCTCGTAGGGAAAAAACCGACCCCTCGAAGTAGCCTATCCGCGTCGTAGTCATCCTTTGATTTTTCTCTATTCTTCTCCCGTCCTTTGGTCGATGATGGAGAACCGACTTGGTCATCTTTGATCCTTATCTTTGACTCGTACCGGTTGTGAACATCTGCCCAGGTTGTTGCTTAATACTCAAGTAGGCTCTCCTTCAACTTCACGGGATAGCGTTTGAACTTCTCGGATTCAATCCTTTGGTGAATGCTTCAACTGCCCATTCATTTAGGATGGCCTGAAGCAACATTCTTTCTTTCTGGAATCGGGTACAAATTCTCGTAACAAATTCAGATTTTCCTTGTGCGATTCTGAACATGTCGGCCTTCCAGGCTTGTACCTTTCTGGCCCCGACATGAGCTTTAATGAAAGAATGCGCGAGCATCTCAAAGGAATCTATGGAATGCTCAGGCAATAATGAATACCACGTTAAGGCTCCCCTCGTGAGAGTTTCACCGAATTTCCTAAGCAACACAGATTCAATTTCATGAGGAGCTAGATCATTTTCTTTCACCGTCGTTGTGTAGGTGGTAATATGTTCCTGTAGGTCTGAAGTTCCATCATACGTTGGAACTTCAGGCATTTTAAAATGCTTGGGGATTAGTTTTGGTGCCGCACTTGGCTTGTATGGTAATTGAACATACTTCTTCGAGTTCGGGCCCTTCAACACTGGTAGTGCGCCCGGGATTTGATCCATGTGGGCGTTTACTTCCCTCATGAACAGTAAAAGCTCATCTTTGAATGAATCGTTCTCGTTGTTAGGACCTGATCTGCTCCCCCAGCCCCATCGAAGCCAACTTCACCCTTGGGAGTGTTGTTATCAACTCTCTGTGTTTTTTGGTCTGTGAGAACAACGGGGGGAAGTGGATCGCACCTGTTTGCATTGTTCGAAGCACCTGATAGCGCCTGCTTTAGTTTCGTCATAAGTTGATCCTACCGAGTGAAATGGCCTAGAATGATTTCCTGTTGTTCTTGCAGGATCCTCATAGCATCCACTACTTGTTCCTCGTCAGCATCATCGGGAGTTGTCTCTCGAACCTGTCGAGCGTATCGTCTATTGTGCACCGGTGTGGCGTCATTCCCTCTTCTCAGGTGTCACTGATTGAGTCCTCGAAATGAGGCTGATCCCCTCGAATTTCATGATTGTATGCATCGATAATAGTGTTATATGTCATTTTTGCGATTTTTTCTAAGATAAAATAGTCAAAACACGTTAGTAAAAAAGACAAGGATCAATTTAATTGCACGGCTGTCTAGGCCCTACGGTGGGCGCCATACTATTTACCCGTAAAATGGTACAGTTGAATTTATACGTGGTTTTAGACAAGTGAATTAATTTGATCCTGAAATAATATAATAATCGAAGAGATACGCAATACTTAGCCTTAGAATGTAGATGAAATAGCAAAGATGGTGATTCCGTGAACATGGTTTCTGAACACAACAATAATGAGATCAAAAAGCAAGAAAGTGAAATTATAGAAAGTTTTGTATAGAATATAGTATATGTTCTTGCCAAAAAATTCGTGTCATTTACAATGATAACTGAGCTCACTATTTATAGCTATGCCTAGGGAAAAATGTCCTAGGATCATGCCCTCCTTTAATACCAATTATGAGGGTCATTAACGAAGATGTAACGTTGAGCGTAAATGCCAAATTCTTTGTGACAGACTGTCGCTCTTAATGCTGTAGAATATTCCTTATTAAATGCTACCAGGCGCAGAGCATTTAATATACTTTTACGAACGTTATCCGTTCCGGTGACAAACACAGTGACTGTGTTCGGTCCTCAGCCATTCTATCTTAAATTCCACATGTGCTCCTTTTAGTCAGGTGTCATATCATTTTTTATCCTGTACAAACCTATCTATTTATTATAAAGCACTAACTTTCAACACGTAATGTTTATTGACGTTTTACCTTTCGTAAGTGAATAGATCTTACATAAAATTACAACCACAATTAATTTAAAACTTTACTATTTAATTTTATTTATTGAATTTTGAGAATTTCTTCATTAATTACTTATTTTGTGTTTTAATTATTCTTTGGCGTAGAACAATAATAACAACAATTCAGTATAATTCTACAAGTGGGTTCTGGGGAGAGTAGGATATACGCAGTCTTATCCCTACTCTAGCAGGGCCGAAAGACTATTTTCGATAGATCCTCGGCTAAAGAAGGTGAAAGAAGCACGGATAACAAGTAATAGCAAGATAAATAATTAGAAAACTAAATCGTAAATAGCAATAGAGAATATGAAAAAGATACCAATAACAAGTAGTTGGCATTGAACTGTAATCAGTTAATTATACATAACTTAATTATCTTAGTAAAACTAGAAATGAAAAATAAAGAAAGACTAAGTAGGAAACTATAACTAAAGTTTGATAATGTTGGCCGGTACTCCTTCGATTTTCTTTATTCTTCATTATAGATTTATAACCACTCATAGAATTAAAATTGATTACAACAACAATATATCAGTATTATCCCACGAAATTAAAATTGATTACGCTGTATTGGGTCGGATACACCTAAGTGAAGTCGGGTTCGGGTACAATATGAGATCGGGTTGTCCCGGTCCGGGAACAGCAAATCGGTCACGCAGGATGGAGAGACCGAAATAAAAAACCTGGTATAGTCGGCCAGGAGACGCTTCGTGATTGTGAACCGGCTCCAACCCGAACGACTCGCTAATCATCGGACGTTTCGCCAGAATTAATTATCTCAACCATTACGGCCGTTATGCCATCATTTAAGGGTATTAAATCCCATGATTAATGGGATTTTTCTTGTAATCAGTTCCCTGCTTTTATTATGACTCTTACACTTACCTATGACTTTAACACTTGCCTATAAAAAAAGGCAGAAATCCATTATTGGAGGACAACTTATTTTTTTTCATCGCACAAGGCAATCTACTTCTATCATCTCTACTGTTCTTCAGAACTCAATATTAAGCTCTCTATTACTGTTTGTTGAGATACTGTTCCGTTACATACAATTCTTCATTAATTATCATATATTTACGGTTTGATTGCTCTATCTCTCTTATAGTACTCTGATTACTTACTACGTACTTTTATTTGGTATCAAACTAATTTACGGATCCTTGGCTCTACGAACAAATTCAATTGTTATCCGATTTTAAGGGTAAACAGTTTGGCGCCCACCGTGGGGCTAAGGATATTAGTAAATTTTTGATACATTTTTTTCCTTGAAAACACAATTTTACACTTGCTCTTTGCAGAATTCTTTGTCTTTCAGGACACAGATTAATCATGGCACAATCACTCCCCCACAGTAACGAGATCAACAACCAAATAGAAAACAACAATTTGCCCGGACATGAAGTCCCAGCCGATGTCAATTCTCAAGTGGCGATCGAAGCCGACCAAGCATCCAGCTCAACACATAGCGTTCGGGGGGAGAACCGCTCAGGAATTCAACAAAGCAGAGAGGGCGAAATCAGCCTCAGGGTAATATTTGACATGCTACAAGCTCAACAAGTAGCTATAGCCCAACTACAAAGCCGTACCCGGAGCCCGGACAGAGCAGAAAATGCTACCCCTCGAGCAGCAATCGGACAAAACGAGCCGGTCATAGTGACACCGGATGAAAGCGGTGCCGGAACCAATTCCGAAATTATCAAAATGCTAGAAGAATTAACCAAGCGGGTCGAAACAGGTGAAAAAAGAATCGAAGCCAATGACAAAAAGGTCGAAACGTATAACTCAAGGGTAGACCAGATACCGGGAGCACCTCCGGTATTGAAGGGTTTGGATGCCAAAAAGTTCATACAAAAACCATTCCTTCCAGCGCCGCTCCGAAGCCAATCCCCAAAAAATTTCGCATGCCCGATATTCCTGAGTACAATGGAACCTCGGACCCGAATGAGCACGTAACAGCCTATACTTGTGCTATAAAGGGGAACGATCTCGAGGACGAAGAAATCGAGTCCGTCCTCCTGAAGAAATTCGGAGAAACTCTATCCAAAGGAGCGATGACTTGGTATCACAATTTACCACCAAATTCCATTGACTCCTTCGCCATGTTAGTAGATACATTTGTCAAAGCCCATGCAGGGGCCATTAAAGTTGAAACAAGGAAGTCTGATTTATTCAAAGTCAGGCAGCGTGATAGTGAAACACTAAGGGAATTCGTATCTCGATTCCAAATGGAGCGGATGGATTTACCACCGATTACAGACGACTGGGCGGTGCAAGCTTTCACTCAAGGGTTAAACACCAGTAGCTCTGCCGCATCAAGGCAGCTTAAGCAGAGTTTGATCGAGTACCCGGCCATCACATGGGCTGATATCCACAACCGATATCAGTCGAAAATTAGAATAGAAGATGATCAGGTCGGAATCGCATCAGTTTCCTCTTATACAGCCAAAGTTTTTGATCGACCTCGAAGGGACAATTTCCAAGAACCAAGGTCAAGTCGAGACAGACATCGACCGTACCCAGAAGATCGACGGCTTTTGTCAAGGGGACTTAAGGTCCCGAGACAGGAAAATAGGTATGAAGGGAACCAAAGGAACAGGAGGCCGTTGCCAAAGGGCAACTTCGAGAAAATCAATAATCGACAAGAAGCACCCCGGTTATCCGAATATAACTTTAATGTTGATTCAGCAACTTTGGTCTCGGCAATCGGCCGCATCAAAGACACCAGATGGCCAAGACCACTTCAAACCGATCCCGCCAAGAGGGATCCTAACCTCGTGTGTAAATACCATGGCACTCATGGCCATAGAACCGAAGACTGCAGACAATTGAGAGAGGAGGTTGCCCGATTGCTCGAAAACGGGCATCTTCGAGAATTTCTTAGTGACCGGGCAAAGAATCATTATGAGAATAGGGACAGGCCGGCAGATCAAAGGGAACCGAAACATACCATCAACATGATAATTGGTGGAGTAGACGCACCCCAAGTACCGGTATTGAAGCGCACAAAAATCTCCATCACCCGTGAGAAACGAACTCGAGACTATACTCCTGAGGGGACTTTATGCTTTAGCGACAGGGAAATCGAGGACCTTGCACGACCTCAAAACGATGCACTGGTGATATCTATGATGATACACGATACCCGAGTAAAACGCGTTCTTATCGACCCTGGAAGTTCAGCCAACATAGTCTGGTCCTGGGTCGTTGAACAGTTGGGACTAACAAATCAAATCGTCTCCGAGGTCCGGATACTCAATGGTCTTTAATATGGCAACGGAAACAACTAAGGGAGAAATAACATTGATGGTGAACGTAGCTGGTACCTCCAGAGCAACAAGATTCTGCGTAATCGAAGGTGATATGAGATATAACACCCTGCTCGGAAGGCCCTGGATACATGACATCAGGGCAGTACCATCGACTTTGCACCAAATGTTGAAGTTCCCATCGGTTGAAGGGGTCACCACCGTTTATGGAGAGCAGCATGCAGCGAGGGAAATGTTCGCGATAGAAGAAAAAATATCGAAGTCCGCCGATCACCAACAAAAAGCCAAATAGCAATTACAGGAGCCGCCCTCGAACGACGAATTTGAGGGAAAGCAACAGGATGAAGATGATTTCGGGGTACCTCGATCCTTTGTTGCCCCCGATGAAGCTGATGCAACCAAATCAACGATCGAAGAGTTAGAACAAATCTCAATCCGTCACGATGCGCCCGATCGGAAGGTATACCTGGGCTTGGGTTTGAACTCCGAGCTCAGGGGTAAATTACTCTCTTTTCTTTCAGCTAACGAAAACTCTTTTGCTTGGTCCCATTTGAATATGACAGGCATACCACCGGAGATTGCGACACATAAGCTGAGTGTCGATCCCAAATTCCGGCCGGTCAAGCAGAAAAGGAGGCCCCAATCCAAAGCCAAACAGGCCTTCATTCACAAAGAGGTAACTAAGCTTTTAAATATAGGGTCCATTCGGGAAGTAAAATATCCCGAATGGTTAGCTAACGTAGTGGTAGTACCAAAAAAGGGAAACAAGCTTAGAATGTGCATAGATTATAAGGATTTAAATAAAGCCTGCCCTAAAGACTCTTTCCCGCTGCCCAACATCGATCATATGATCGACGCTACAGCTGGCCACGAGACTCTAAGTTTTCTCGATGCCTATTCTAGATACAACCAGATACAAATGGACAAGGACGACCAAGAAAAAACGTCTTTCATCACTAAATATGGCACTTATTGCTATAATGTGATGCCATTCGGGCTTAAAAATGCGGGGGCTACATACCAGCGCCTGGTAAATAATATGTTTGAAAACCAACTAGGTAAAACCATGGAGGTTTATATTGATGATATGCTAGTCAAGTCCCCGCGAGCAGAGGACCATCTTAGTCATTTGCAGGACACATTCGACATTTTGAAGAAATACAACATGAAACTGAACCCGGAAAAATGCGCATTCGGAGTAGGCTCCGGGAAATTTCTCGGGTTCATGGGCTCGAACAGAGGTATAGAAATCAACTCAGACAAGATCAAAGCTATCGAGGATATAAAGGTCGTCGACAGCGTCAAGGCCGTACAGAAACTCACAGGCCGAACCGCAGCATTAGGTCGATTCATATCCCGGTCATCAGACAGGAGTCACCAGTTCTTCAACCTACTGAAGAAGAAGAACGAATTTTCATGGGGACCAGAATGCCAACGCGCTTTGGAAGAGCTTAAGAGGTACCTTTCTAATCCACCCTTATTACACACACCAAAAACGGGCGAGCTGTTATACCTTTATCTCGCTGTATCGGAGATAGCAGTAAGCGGGGTCTTTGTTCGAGAAGAACAAGGTACCCAGTTCCCCATATATTATGTTAGTAGAACATTAGGAGAAGCTGAAACTAGGTACCCGTACTTAGAAAAACTGGCTCTAGCTTTGTTAAGTGCTTCTGGGAAGTTAAAACCATATTTTCAGAGTCATCCGATACGCGTAGTGACAACTTACCCACTTAGGAATGTCATGCATCAGCCCAAGCTGTCGGGCCGACTGGCCAAATGGGCCATCGAGGTCAGCGAGTACGATATCCAGTATCGACCGCGAACCTCGATAAAATCATAAGTACTAGCCGATTTTATCGCCGACTTCACACCGTCACTTATTGCCCAAGTCGAAAAAGAACTCATGACTAATTCGGGGACTCTTTTGGGAGTGTGGACTCTATTCACTGACTGGGCCTCGAATTCAAAAGGATCTGGCTTAGGTATCATTTTAAAGCCTCCAACTGGAAATACGATCAGGCAATCCATCAAAACTGTAAAATTGACTAACAATGAAGCCGAGTATGAGGCTATGATTGCAGGACTCGAACTGGCCAAGAACTTTGGGGCGGAGATAATAGAGGCCAAATGCGACTCTCTACTTGTGGTCAATCAAGTAAACAGGACATTCGAAATCAGAGAAAGTCGAATGCAAAGGTACGTAGACAAATTTCAAATCACTTTATACAGGTTCAAGGAATGGACTTTGCAGCATATTCCCAGGGAACAAAATAGCGAGGCCGACGCTCTCGCAAACCTAGGATCAACGGTCGACGACGAAGAGATCAATTCCGAAAAAGTCGTACATTGTATGAGATCGGTGGTAGAAGAAGGTCACGCTGAGGTCAACTTGACAAGCTTGACGTGGGATTGGAGGAACAAGTA
>MCJB01048544.1:0-46802 GCA_002018475.1 Nicotiana obtusifolia
AGGAGCTATTTCCAGACCTCCACAGTGAAATAGAGTCCCTACGACCCTTTCTCAAAGAACCCCATGAACCCTAATCAAATTTCTCTCTTCCAAGTTCTAAATTGAGAGTAAAAGCTAGAGATTGAAGAAACTAAGAAGAAGCCCTAACTGATTTCTCCTTCTTTCAAGCCCTAATTGGGAGTGAGACCTAGAAATTGAAGAACCAAGGAAAAGGGCTAGATAATCAACATGCAAGGTGATTTACTACTTTCCTTATACGTTCTTTTCTGGGAATTCTTGATAAGTTCACTCTATGCATGTAAGAACTCATGGGATGGGGAATGGGAGCCATGGGTTCAAGTTAATTACTGCTAAATGGAATGGGTCATGGTTGTTTTGGGCTGTTGATGAGCTGCATGTGTTATCACTATGTTTGTGAAGTTTTAGAAGAAGAAGGGTGTGGAGAAAACACCATATGAATTTAGGGATTGTGGTCAATAATGACTATAACGCTTAGAGAGTAACAAATGAATTATTCTTTATTTGTAGACTAAGGGATAAGGAATTGTAACAGTTGCGAAGCTTGAGAACTGGTGCAGTATATACCAGGTATGTAAAACTATACCGTTCTTTCTTTGCACGACTCCAATTATACAAATGCGATGAACGTACGAGCCCTCAAAGATACTCTATTCTTAGAATCTAGGATTGCTTATATTATTCCCCTCTTATGGAAGTCTTGATATTGTTATTTCTTTGACCTTACGTCGTTATGGAAGTATGATTCATGTGAGTCCAGCATGCATTATCTATTTTACTACACCGAGCCGCGCTATAGTCGGCCGGGCGATGGCACCTATTGTGCAACTATCTAAACACCGAGCCGCATTATGGTCGGCCGGGCGATGGCACTAATTGTGCAACAACTGATCAGTTGGGTATGATAATGATGAGCCCATGGAGGCGTATGTATATGATAACAATAAATCCCACAGAGGCGTATGTAAATGTATATGATAATGATAAAGCCCACGGAGGCGCATGTAAATGTATATGATAATGGTAAGGCCACAGAGGTTATGTATAAGATGATGATAATGATAATGTATACGTATATGATGATTTTAGAAGGGTTATATGTATATGCATAAGCACGTCGAGCATGTCATGGTTAGCCGCCCTCAGAGGCATTCAGATGGTACAGGTTATATGTTTCTTATCCTGACTTATATTATTGCTCTTATATTATGTTTTCCCGTCTTACATACTCAGTACCTTATCCGTACTGACGTCCTTTTATTTGTGGATGCTGCATGTCGTGCTGCAGATCCTGATAGACTAATAGACGGAGCACCCCCACCGCAGTAGGCTATCCAGTTCAGCAGATATTGGCAAGATTCATCCTTCGGACTTGCTATAGCCTTGGTATGCATTTTGTATAGGCATTTTGGGCATGTAGGGGCCCTGTTCCGACGTAGGTTGCATGATGTATGTTCCAGTAGAGGCTCATAGACAAATGCCAGTTTATGCATAGACATATGTTGGGTTATGTATAGACAATAGACAATGGATGGGCTTATGTACAGTTGAAATTGCCTTGTCGGCAAACATATGTATTTTGTTGTATAAGTTTTGCATTGCAGCCTTGTTGGCCATATTATGTATATAAGTATGTTCATATCATGGTATGATATTTCAGTCCATTATGATTATTGTTCGATATTATATGTGTATGACAAGCCTTATAGATAATAAGGAAAGTTAGATGAAGGGTACTCCGGCGCCCGTTGAGTAGGGTCCGGTGCCATGTCGCGGCCCTTCGGTCGGGTCGTGACAGTTTTTGTCTGCAGGAGCGGAATTCTCGGAGCCTTAGTTGATGCCACATCTGCGATGCATTTTCTGTAGATGCGGAGTCGCAGAAGAGACCGATTGTCCGCAAGTGTGGAATGTCCGGGCAAAAATAGTGGAGATCGAGGTTTTTGTTCAATTTTTCGTATTTTGAGTTTGATAGCTCGGTTTTAGGCATTTTTGGAGGGGCTTTTCAAAGATTGGATCGGGGCAACTGGTTTTTACTCGGATTTTCTTATTATTAATGATTCCATAGAGTTGATGAAAATTGGGGATTTTGTGAAAACATTCCTAAACTATAAATTGAGTATCTGAATGTCTATTTGAGGTTGGAAATGGATAATTTTTTTATGGTTGGACTTATATCAGAATGCTGTTTGGATTTTATTAGTTTGGTCGCGTTTCGAGGTGGGGACATGCGGTCCAAAATCATTTCCTATGGTTTGTATTTATGTTATAAAGTATTTTGGCTAGATTCGAGCCGTCCGGAGTTAGTGGAAAAGGCTTACTAGTGGGTTGATTTAGTTTGTTTGAGGTAAGTATCTTGCCTAACTTTGTGGGGGGAAACTACCCCTTAGGACTTGAGTTGAATTGTGTTGTTTGGATTATGTTAAAGACGTATATATGAGGTGACGAGTGTGTACATAGACTTATATATGGTATTTGAGCGGTTTTCACTCCTAAACTCTTTCATGCAATTAATAAGAAATTGAAATATCATGTTAGATCTTCCATTGTTAACTTGATCTTACATGCGTTACTTGATGTGGTTATCAGATGCTCTATCCTTTATTGTTAAACATTCTCCTATATGCCTTAATCGCCTTTGTTCTTTCTCTTATGTGTTAACTCCTTTATTGTCGTCTATTCTTGTTTGAAGTTGTTGCTTATCGAGATATCTTTCCTTGTTGAGAAATTCTCACTTATTTGGTTATTATTGAGATTCTTGTTCGTACTTCGGTTGAGCCATGGTCTATATAATGTGGTATCTTTTGTATTATTGATTTTGGCAGTTTGTGGCATATGGGCACTTGTCGCGCGTATTGTTATTGTGTTGTGTTATTGATGCGCATGCGGCGATATAAGGATAGGGATTAATGTGCATGTGGCGGCATAAGGTGGGAATTTATGTGCGTGTTGCTCGTATGGGAATTACATGAAGCCACGGCGGGGACATAAGGGGGCTAAACTGCGTGTAGCTATTTCAGGAAAAATATTTTCAAAAATAGCTTAATGTAAGGCGCACGCGGCGACATAAGGAAAGGTTGTGATTTTAATTGAGAAATGTGGATACGAGGCGGTACCATGTTGTGATTCTTGTTGTTAATTCTATGTTAAAGAGGTTTATTGGTTGTGCAGTTATGTGGTATCTTTATTTTCCTTACTTGCATTGGTCCATATTGATTACTTGTAATTCTTTCGTGTGATCACTCTTTGTTGCCTTTATTACTTTAAATTTCACGTTAGCTTACATTATTGAAGTGCCTTATAGTTGATTATTTCCTTGTCTTCCATTATTTGTTTATGCTACACCTTGTTCAGTTTCTCTTATCCTAGTAGGTGTCTTGACCTGGCATCTTCACTAATCTATCGAGGTTAGGCTTGATACGTACTAGGTACCGTTGTGGTGTACTCATACTACAATTCTATGTATTATTATGCAGATACAGATACTTCATCTCAGGCTAGGCATCAGTAATTTGGCAATACACTTCAGAGATTTCAAGGTATACCTGCTTGGTGCTCGCAGGCCTCGAAATCACCTTGACTCATTACTTTAATGTGTAACAATCCTGCCGGTCGTTTTGAGTATTGTAGCCCCGTTCCCCCATTCATTGCTTATCCAATGTTCGTTTGTGGTTATGCAACATGTCGGGGTGGTTGGTTTGGTACTGGGATGTTTTGGAATGAAATAGGACACTTCTTCCCAAGGTTGGAAGCTTGAGTTGAAAGAGTTGACCGGATGTTGACTTACGAGTAAACGACTCAGGAATGGAGTTTTGATGGTTTTGATAGCTTCGTATGGTGATATTGGACTTAGGAGTATGTCCGAATATTGATTTGGAGGTTCGTAGGTCGTTTTGGCTTGAATTGGCAAAAGTTGGAAAGTTGAAGGTTTGGGAAGTTGAAAAGTTTGACCAAGAGTTGACTTTGTTGATATTGGGCTCGGATTTCGGATTTTTGTTTCGGGAGGTAGAATAGGTCTGTAGTATCATTTATGAAATGTGTGCAAAAATTTGAGGTCAATCAGAGTTGGTTTGGTGTGTTTCGGCTTTGGTTTTAGAAGATTGAAGTTCAAGAGTTTATTAGGCTTGAATTGGAGTGCGATTCATGTATTCGATGTTGCTTGATGTGATTTGAGGCTTCAAATAAGTTCGTATCGTATTTTAGCACATGTCACTATGCTTGGATGGGGTCCCGAGGGCCTCGGGTGTGATTCGGATCATGTTCGGCCCATTTTAGACTTGTTGGACTGCTGAAATAGTTGTATCCGATTTCCTTATACGCGTTCGCAAGGCCAGGCTAGCTATCGCGAAGAGCCTTTGGGCAACTGGTGGAGATTGTGCTTCGCGTTCGCAAGAATTGGGATGCGTTCGCGAAGGTTCTGCGAGTTGTGCATCGCAAACGCGTGAAGCATGTCCTGTTGGCGGATAAGGGATGTCAGGCTTTGGGTAGCAGTTGTTTGTTCATCACGATCGTGAGGCACAAAACGCGATCACGTAGCTTCAAGGTAATTGTTCCCCGCGTTTCTGATAGGGAAGTCTCGTTCGCATAAGAGAATTTTTCAGTTGGGAAATTTTGTTCTTCGCGAATGCGATGCATTTTCCACGTTCGCGAATGAGGGGCACCTGGGCACATTTAAAAACCCCAAATCGTGGGTTAGAGTATTGTTTCATATTTTGACTTGTGGAGCTCGGCAAGGGGCATTTCTTGTGAGAGATTTCACTACAAATCAAGAGGTAAGCAACTTTTGATCACTTTTGTCCATTAATATTGAATATCCATTTATTTTTTCACCTATATTATGTGTTTTAGAGGTGAATTTAGGGCATTTTAGACTAGGTATTGGAGAGTAAGATTTGGGGGTTTGAGGGCCGATTTATAGTTGGAATTGAATGATTTGGTATGGTTGGACTCGTTATTGAATGGGTGTTCGAATTTTGTGAATTTTGCGGGGTTTTGAGACGTGGACCTGGGGTTGACTTTTTGAATTTGGTTAAAGAACTAAGCTTTATCATATGGAATCGATTCCTATAGCTTGTATTAATTATATTAAGTTGTTTGTGACTAGATTCGAGTCGTTCGAAGGCCGATTCATGAGGCAAGGGTTTGTTGGAGCATTGAGTTGTGCACTTTGAGGTAACTAACACTTCTAAACTTGGTACTGAGGGTATGAATCCCTAGAATACGTATTATATGGTTGGTGTTGGGGTGAGGCACATGCTAGGTGACGGGCGTGTGAGCGTGCACCGTGGTAATTATGACTCGGTTAATTCTGTGGTACTATGTAGTTACGTAGTCTTGTTTTATCCATGTAATTCCTACTTGTTGGAGTAATTGAGCTATGATTCATGTAAATAATGTTTAGGCTATGTGCTTATTCTGTTGGGACCCACTAAGGTTATTTCTATTATTGAGTTATTTGCTTAAAGTGCAATTATGTACTCAGTCATGTTTATTCATATGCATATCATATCTCAGTCTTTGTTATCATTTACTATTATATCATGTAATCATTGTTTGGACTGAGTAGTATGAGACTTGTGAGCTCGTGATACTGGAGAGATTGATGACTGAGTTGGGCCTGAGAGCCGGATTGTGAGTGTTATTGTGGACCGGCTGCACGTCGTAGCAGGCCTTATTGGCTTATTTATTATTTTGGATCGGCCTGCACGCCGCAGCAGGCCTTATAGGTTTTATATTAGTGCTTGGGTAGGATCAGCCCGTCCGTAGTCTGACATACAAGCAGCGAGCGTAGGAACAGTGATTGTGTCAGCTGAGTGGGATTATGATATAGACAGATTGAGAACTCTGAGTGTGTGAATACTTGGGAATATCATTGTGATACATTACATTTGACATGCATATTTGACATTTAGGCATAGAGATATAACATTCCTCATGCTAGTTGTACTTGAAATATTTTATCAGTGTTGGGCTTAAATTGTTGAACTTGAAAGCATGCCTAAATTTCTGTACTGTGAACGAGCTGAATATGGAGGTTTCTCTAAGTTATTACTATCATTTTCTTTGTTACATCTGTGTTTTCATTATTTTTGTTCTGACTGTATCCTTCTAAGCTCATTACTGCTTTCAGCCCAATGTTAGCCTTGTTACTTATTGAGTACATTGGGTCGGTTGTACTCATACAACACTATACTTTGTGTGTAGATCCAGGTACATCTGGACGTGGTGATTGCTAGATTTGGTGCTACTACCTACTCGGAGACTTTGAAGTAGCTGCAATGACGCCCGCAGTCCTTGACTCTCCTTCTTTAAGTTTTATTCATTACTGCTCTTTTTTCTCAGACAGTTGTACTAGAGTTTCAGACTATGTTGACACTTAGTAGAATGTACTCGGTGATGCTCACAGTTGTTTTTATTAAATATTTACGAGACTTTCCACTGTTGTGCTTATTAAATCATGTTTTTAATTCAAATGCGTAGTTGTTATGTGATTATCGGCTCGCCTAGTCAGTGTGTTGGGCGCCATCATGACAAGTTGAGATTTTGGGTCATGAAAAGTTGGTATCAGAGCACTAGGTTACTTAGGTCTCACGAGTCATGAGCAGGTTTAGTAGAGTCTTGTGGATCATACTGAGACGTCTGTACTTATCTTCGAAAGACTACCAAACCATTAGATTACTTAACTTTTTTGTACTCTTGTCGTGTAGATTTATTGATTCTGGAAACTGAACTTCTATTCCTCTATTTTCTCACAGACGGTGAGGACACGTGCAAACAAATCAGGCGGACGACAACCAGTACCACAAGCTAAGGCCGCGAGAGGTCGGGGCCGCGGTTAAGGCCGAGGTGCAGCTTGTACTGCAGCTAGAGCAGCACCTGTGGAGCCACCAATTGCTCCAGCGCAGGAGTAGGTACCAGATGTGGTCGAGCCAGTGGGACCAGCTCAGGCACCCGTGCCTGTTGTGATTCCAGGTCTTCAGGAGGCTTTGGCCTAGATATTGGCTGTATGTAAGAACCTTGCTCAGGCGGTTTCAGTTCCAGCTGCACCTGTCACTCCTCAGGCTGGGGGAGGTGTTCAGGCTCCCGGCGCCCTTACTCCAGAGCAGATAGCTCAGGGACTCAAGACAAAGGGGGTGCTACTAGCCAGCAGGTTGCAGCTGCTCGGGTGCAGGTTGGCCCACCTATGAGTGATGAGGAGCAGAAGAGACTAGAGCGGTTTTGGAGGCCCAAGTCTCCGGAGTTCAATGGGGCCGAGTAAGAGGATGCTCAGGATTTCATAGATAGATGTCAGAGGATCCTTCGCACAACAAGTATTCTAGAGACCAGTGGAGTTTCATTTACTACTTTTCAGCTGACAGGGGCAGCCTACAGATGGTGGGAGGCCAATGAGTTAAGCAAGCCAGCCGGCGCTGCACCACTTACGTGGCGTGAGTTCTCAGTTCTCTTCTTAGAGAAGTTTGTTCCATAGACTCGCGGGAGGAGTTGTGTAGGCAATTTTGAGCAGCTATGCTAGGAGGGTAAATCAATACTCAATATGAGATGAGATTTTCAGAGTTGGCTCGTCATATGATATGGTTTGTTCCTACTGAGAGGGAGAGCATTAGGAGGTTCATTGGTGGCCTCATTTATAGATTACGTTTCATCATGACTCAGGAGATTGCGATGGGCGCGAGGTTTGACGAAGTGGTTAATATTGCTAAATGCCTAGAGTTAGTTTGCAGCTAGGAGCGTGAGGAAAGGGGGGCCATGAGGCCTCGTGGTTCGGGTGGTTTCAGCAGTGCCTCATCTGGAGGACAGTCCCACCACTGCAATGGTTGTCCTTTTAGGCCCGCTTAGATGGCTCGTTTGGTTCATCTTTGTGCCTTAGCCAACCATGGTTCGTACTATACTTGTCCGGGTCAGTCATCTTTCAGTGCCCTACCAGCTCAGAGTTCATCCTGTGCTCCATCAGTTTAGGTTTCATCTATACCAATTTCTCCTAGTGGTTGTTCTAGTTCTCGGGGTCCAATTAAGTCCCCGCCACCATTGTCAGGTTGAGGTTGCTTTGAGTGTGGAGAGTTGGAGCATGTGAGGAGGTATTGTCCCCGTCTTATGGGTGGTCTAGTTCTGTAGAGGGCTCGGGCTATGACTTCCATTCCAGTTTCTTCACCACCCGTTCAGCTAGCTCCGGGTGGGACTCAGGCAGCTCGAGGTCGCCCTATAGGGGGAGGCCAATCAGGTGTGGTCAAGCTCGATGTTTTTCTTTTCTCGCTAGACCAGAGGCCGTTGCTTCAGACGCAATAATCCCAGGTATCGTTTTAGTATGCCACAACAATGCTTCTATATTATTTGACCTTGGTTCCACTTATTCATAAGTATCATTATATTTTTCTCGTTATTTGGATATGCCCCGTGATTCCTTAGCTATGCCTGTTCATGTATCTATGCTGGTGGGTGATTCTATTATTGTGGACCATGTGTATCGATCGTGTGTGGCGACTATTAGGGCATTGATGACGAGAGTTGATCTTTTACTACTTTGTATGGCTGATTTTGACATGATTCTAGGCATGGACTGGTTGTCACCATGTCATGCTATTCTGTATTGTCACGCTAAGATCGTGATGCTGGCAATGCCGGGATTACCTAGGATTGAGTGGGTAGGTTCTCTGGACTATGCTCCCAGTAGAGTGATTTCATATTTGAAGGCCCAACGGATAGTTGGGAAAGGTTGTCTGGCATATTATGCCTTTGTGAGGGATGTTAGTGCTGATACCCCTTCTATTGAGTCTGTTCCGGTGGTGAGAGACTTTCCGCATGTGTTTCCTACTGACCTACTGGGTATGCCACCCGACAGGAACATTGATTTTGGTATTGACTTGGTGCCGGCAACTCAGCCCATCGTTGTTCCTCCATATCGCATGGCACCAGTAGAGTTGAAGGAATTAATAGAGCAGCTTCAGGAGCTTCTTGATAAGGGTTTCATTAGGCCAAGTGTGTCGCCTTGGGGTGCACCGGATTCTATTTGGGAAGAAGAAGAATGGTACTATGCGGGTGTGCATTGATTATAGGCAGCTAAAAAAAGTTACAATTAAGAACAAGTACCTGTTGCCGCACATTAATGACTTATTTGACCATTCAGGGAGCTAGAGTGTTCTCTAAGATTTATTTTGATGTCTGGGTATCACCATATGAAGATTCAGGACTCTGATATTCTGAAGATAGCATTCAGGACCCGCTATGGTCATTACGAGTTCCTTGTGATGTATTTTGGGCTTTATGCATCTGATAAGTAGTGTATTCCGGCCATATATTGATTATTTTGTTATATTATTTATTGATGATATACTGGTGTACTCATGCAGCCTAGAGGAGCATGTGCAGCATCTAAGGATTGTACTACATACGTTGAGGGAGAAGAAGCTTTATGCTAAATTCTCCAAGTGTGAGTTCTGGCTTGATTATGGTGGCGCTCTTAGGGCACGTGGTGTCTAGTGAGGGAATCAAAGTAGATTCGAAGAAGATCGAGGCTGTTCAAAGTTGGCCTAAACCGTCTTCATCTACTGAGATTCGGAGTTTTCATGGCTTGGTAGATATAATCACTATTTTGTGGACGGTTTCTCGTCCACTGTTGCACCTTTGACTAGATTGACCCAGAAAGGTGCCCCATTCAGGTGGTCGGATGAGTGTGAGGAGAGCATTCAGAAGCTCGAGAGTACCTTGACCACAGCTCTAGTTCTAGGCTTACCTTCAGCATCGGGTTCATATACAGTGTATTGTGATTCTTATCGGGTTGGTATTGGGTAAGTATTGATGCAGGAGGGTAGGGTGATTGCTTATGATTCACGCCAGTTGAAGCCCCATGAGAAGAACTACCTCGTTCATTGATTTAGAGTTGGCAGCCATTGTTCATGCATTGAATATTTGGAGCAATTACCTCTACGGAGTTCTTGTGAGGTATTTACAGATCATCGGAGTCTACAACACTTGTTCAAATAAAAGGATCAAAATTTGAGGTAGTTGAGATGGTTGGAGCTATCAAAATACTATGATATTACCATTTTGTATCATCCCGGTAAGGCCAATATGGTCGCCGATGCCTGGAGTAAAAAGGAGGTGAGTATGGGTAGCCTTGCATATATTCCTGCTGGTGAGAGACCACTTGCATCATATGTTCAGGCTTTGGCCAATCAGATCATGAGGTTAGATGTTTTGGAGCCTAGTCGGGTTCTAGCTTACGTGGTTTCTTGGTCTACATTATTTAAGTGCTCCAGAGAGCGTCAGTATGACAACTCCCATTTGCTTTTCCTTAAGGACATGGTACAACACGATGATGCCAAGGATGTTACTGTTGCAGATGTTGGGTCGGATTTGTGTGCAAATGTTGATTTGTTACGTGAGTTGATTCTTGAGAAGGCCCATAGTTCATGGTATTCCATTCATCCGAATGTCGCGAAGATGTATCAGGTCTTGAGGCGGCACTATTGGTGGAGAAGAATGAAGAAAGAGATAGTGGAGTATGTGGTTCGGTGCTTGAAGTGTTAGTAGGTGAAGTACGAGCATCAGAGGCCGGCCGGTTTGCTTCAGTGTCTTGAGATTCCTGAGTGGAAATGGGAGCGTATCCCCATGGACTTCATTGTTGAACTCCCACAGACTATGAAGAAATTTGATGCTATTTGGGTGATTGTGGACCAATTGAATAAGTCTGCATATTTCATTTTGGTCGTGATTACCTATTCTTTGGAACGGTTGGCTGAGATCTATATCCGCGAGATTGTTCGTCTTCACAGTGTGCTGTGTCCATTATTTTTTACCGGGGCACATAGTTCAATCGCAGTTCTGGAGAGCAGTGTAGTGAAAGTTGGGCACATGGGTGAGTTGAGCACAGCGTTGCACCCCCAAACGAATGGACAGTCCAAGCGCACCATTCAGATATTGGAGAATATGCTACGTGCTTGTGTTATGGATTTCGGGGGTAATTGGGTTCAGTTTCTACCGCTTGTAGAGTTTGCATACAACAAAAGCTACCAGTCAAGGATTTAGATGGCTCCTTATGAGGCTTGATATGGGAGGCGGTGTCGTTCTCCCATTAGTTGGTTTGAGGCGGGGGAGGCTAGGTTGTTGGGCACGGATCTAGTTCAAGATGTCTTGGAAAAGGTCAAGTTGATTCAAGATCGACTTCGCACGGCACAGTCTAGATAGAAGATTTACGCTGATCGAAAGGTTCAATATGTTTCATATATAGTGGGAAAGAAGGTATTTCTCAAATTATCACCCATAGGGTGTGATGAGGTTGGGGAAGAAAGGCAACTTGAGCCCTCGATATACTGGCCCTTTTGAGGTGCTGGAGAGGATTGGAGAGGTTGCTTACAAGCTTGCATTACCACCTAATCTATTGAGTGTTCACCCAGTGTTTCATGTTTCCATGCTCCGGAAGTATTACGATGATCTGTATCATGTATTGGACTTCAGCACGGTTCAATTAGATGGAGATTTTACTTATGATGTGGAGCCGATGGCCATTTTGGATTGGCATGTTTGAAAGCTGAGATCAAAGAAACTAGCTTCAGTGAAAGTTTAGTGGAGAGGTCAGCTAGTCGAGGAGGGTACCTGGGAGATCGAGCGGGAGATGCAGAGTAGCTATCCACACCTATTTGAGACTTATGTATGATTCTAGACCTGTTCGAGGACGAAGGTTTGTTTAAGAGGGGGAGAATGTAATGACCCGACCGGTCATTTTGAGTATTGTAGCCCCCTTCCCCCATTCATTGCCTAATGTTTGTTCGTGTGTGGTTCTGTGACTTACCGGGGTGGTTGGTTTAGTTCCAAGGATGTTTCTGAATAAATTGGGACACTTAGCCCTAAGGTTGGAAGCTTGAATTGAAAGAGTCGATCGGATGTTGACTTGTGATTAAATGACCCCGGAATGGAGTTTTGATAGTTCTGATAGCTTCATATGGTGATTTTGGACTGAGGAGTATATCTGGATATTGATTCAGAGGTCCGTAGGTCGTTTTGGCTTGAATTGGCCAAAGTTGGAAAGTTGAAGGTTTGGAAAGTTGAGAAGTTTGACTGAGAGTTGCCTTTCTTGATACTGGGCTCGAATTTTGTTGGGAGTTAGAATAGGTCTGTTGTGTCATTTATCAGTTTTGTGCAAAAATTTAAGGTCAATCGGAATTAGTTTGGTGTGTTTCGGCATTGGTTTTCGAAGTTGGAAGTTCAATAGTTCATTAGGCTTAAATTGGGGTGAAATTCGTGGTTTCAATGTTGTTCGATAAGATTTGAGGCTTCGACTAAGTTCGTATTGTGTTTTAGGACTAGTTGGTATGTTTGGATGGGGTCTCGGGGGCCTCGGGTGTGATTCAGATCATGTTCGGCTCATTTTTGACTTGTTGAACTACTGAAGTAGATGTATCTAGTTTCCTTATACACGTTTGTGAGGGCAGGCTCGCGATCGCGAAGAGTCTTTGAGCGACTTGTGAAAATTGTTCTTGCGTTCGTGAGAATTGGGACGAGTTCTGTTAAGTTATTCATGAATGTTAGGCTTACCTAGTCTTAGAGACTAGGTACTATCACGATTACCTTAGGTGGGATTTTGGGGTCGTGACAAGTTGCTTGAGGATGAGCAAGAGTTTAAGTGTGGGATGGTGATAAATAGTGAAAAGTTCATCTTTTGAGTATGTTTGCATATTGTTTCTTATGTGAGTTGTGGGAGATCACATAGTTTTTGAAGTGAAAAGATGCTCATTACGTGTCTCTTATGTGTAGGAATGAATTTGCATGGAAAAGGATCGTATATGTGAAAAATTGGAAAAAATAGCTGAAGAGAAAAGTCCCGAACAACGGAGCGAGGTTCACTTCGCCAGGACTAGAACAGAATAAATCAGCAACCGAGAGCAGTCTGGATCGCGCATATGAATGCGCCCCCAGCTTCTCCAATCCAAAGTACGAGAAGTCAAATCTGCCCAACTCAACCCTACTTCATATAGATGTGATAGTTAGTCACTTTTGAAGGGGGAAATACTATTTTGGAGTAAGAAAAGACTTTGGAGAGGAAAGAACACGTTTGAAGCAAGGAGAAGGATTCAACATCACATTTTTTCATCTTTCTGTCTCTTTTTCTATTGTTGTGATTTCTAGTATTGTATTTTTACATACTATTAAGAGTAGCTAATTTCTTATCTAGGGTTGTGACTAATCCTCTTAGAGGATGAATTTCTTATACGGTAATATAATTAAGCCTTTTTATTTCTCTACTTGTTAACCTATATATTTATTGTTGTTGATTGAAGGGCCCTCAATTGATTATGTCTATTAATTATATGTTACTTGATAGAGGATTAGCTGGTTGTATAACAACATCACTCCTAAGGCATACGAGAGATCGACACGGTGGGTTTAAAAGTAGGATTAGAGACAATTGAGCTTTGATGTGGTCTTAGTGAGCCGTGAAAAAGTGTAAGCTATCGTAATTCAAAAGAATATGACTAGTAAATTATTGTAGTTGCTCTCTCTCTCTCTCTCTCTCTCTCTCTCTCTCTCTCTCTCGAGAGAGAGAGAGAGAGAGAGAGAGAGAGAGAGAGAGAGAGAATTACAATAAGTCGAGTGCTCACGATCAATAAAGAATACTTAGGCGATATTATAAAAAATGTAGCAAAAATAATTCCGACAATTGAAAAAATTATAACTCTAGGCTTTTCATCTTGGGTCCAACGTTTAGTATCTTTAGTTGATAATTATATTGCCTTAATATTTGTTAGTTAATTAAATAGACATAAAAATTACAATCTTTATAGCTAGAAAATTATTTGAACTTGTGTTTCTTAGTGATATTGAACAGTTGTAGCGAAGCCTTAGTTCTCTGTGAGATTCGATTCCGCTCTCTTACATCGAATTGTATTTGCAGCGACCACTTATACTTTTTTAGGACTAGAGTTGGGCGTGATCAGTGACGTTTCATAAATATGTATATAATTATTTGCATTACTAGCACTAGAAGAATTACCTCTTGTTTTTCGATTCTTATTGCCATCCTTGCTACACGCCTTTTTTGCTTCTCTAAGTATGTCTATTGTGAAAACTAAATTAAATTAACAAAATTAATAATTTTAAATAATAAAATAAAAATAAATACCAAAAAAGACAAAAAGCTGGAACGACTGTACCAGGATGCTGCACTAAGTCTGAATTTGAAACCCGCAAATCGCAATATCACACTTTAAGTCTTCTCTTCATAAATTGTAATTGTATAGTGGCTACCGTAATAAACATTACAATAAACTTCAAATACCAATTAATTGATAGCGGTTCAAGAGAGAATGTAGCAAATATAGAGAAAGAGAGATTGTTGTGAAAAAAAATAAAGAAGACGGGGGCTATAGATTTTAAAAAGTTAAAATTATAATTTATCAATTATTAGGGGTGAGAGCAAATAATGAGGGAGGTTGAAATGGCCATTTCAGCAAAAAAGGACTGTTGGCTAACGGTCTTCCCAGATTTTAACCATTGGCAACGATCATATTTTTTTTTTAAGAAGATGCCATTAACCCGAGCTAGACAGGGTTGAAATTCAGTAAGGAATCAATAACTCCTTACTAGGCCAACCGAGCTCCCGTACTGCAAAAAGATCCGCACTCGTCTAGACCAACCTCCCTATACAACCCATCTTGTCTCATTTCTTATCGAACTGGACTGATTTGGACTATACCGGATCGAATTGGATCGTAAACGAGCTCGTCTTACTCGATTAACACTTTTAAGCGAAATCCAGCATCGTATATTGGAATTCGAACCCAAAACTGATAATATACTAAAAAGCCAAAACCCAGTTCTCGACTTTTTGTTATGCCTTAGAAATGATAATATATCTTAAAATATAGAGATATATAACACCTAAACTTGACCGCACTGTACGAACATCAAAATTTGTTATCTTATCAAGCATAGATCATCATATTCGGGTTTTTTGGTTCCGTTAAAAGTGAAGTGCTGTTTTGCTCGTGCATGAAGAAGGAAACCAAAAGCATTAAACTCAGCACTTCGTCTAATTATTTGTTAGCGCTTTCAAACAAGTTTTCTCTAGTTTATTTATTATTTTGTGAAAGTTCTAACCCCATGAATTGTTAATAGAGCTTGAACTTATAAAGACTTGAAATCTATGGATCGTGGTTGAGTTTTGAATTTCAGCATATTATTTTAGAGTTCCACTTGTAAATTTCGAACTCTAGCATCAATGGTTGATTTGCTAGGATTATTTCATGTTTTAGTTAGGGGCAAATACGTCAATTATCCATGGCTATGCTAATACATTTAAAAGTTGGTTAAACATTAATAGCCGATCCAAAAAGTGGCTGATCCAACTAATTTTTATATTTCTAGTGTTAAAACAATCGATCAATTAATTTTGCCTTAATGCCAAACTAGTTAGTAAGGGTGTACATGAATCGTGTTGGTTCGGTTTTTATCAAAAGCGAATCAAACCAACTATATCGGTTTGTATTGGTTCGATATTTCAGGTTTTTTCGAATTTTTTTGTTCATGAATATTTTTCAATCTTACTTTTGTTAAAGTTATAGAGGAAGTTTTGATAAGTAAATATATATTTAGTAAAAATTAAAAATATTACGAACATATGATCCTTTAAAATATTCATAAAAGAGAATTTCTTAGTAACACATGATATTTATTTTTTTAGTTGTCTAACAATAATTTGTCATTAATGTACGCTCTCAAAGTTAGCCAAATTTAATAATTAAACGTAAAAATGAGGATGATACCGAAATAATGATATATTCTATTTAATTTTATATTATCAAAATACCATTTTAAATTCCAAAAAGATATATAAAATCTTGACATATGAATATGGAAAAATAAAGAGGTGATTGATGCATTTCAGTAACACTTTGATAAGAAAGTGATACAACCCATTATTTATAGTAAATAAAAATTAATGCACTTCATAGTTCTATTAAATATTACATCCCACAAGTGTTTTTACCTTTTTTAAAGAAATTTCTATAAAAAGTCTTAAAAGTATATATAAAAATTATATTTTATATATCGGTTTGGTTCGAATTTTTTACTCAATACCAAACCAATCAAACCAAACCTAATTGAGCTTTTTAGTCGATTTGATTTGACTTTTCGATTTGGTACAGTTTTTCGGTACGGTTTGAACACCCCTACTAGTTAGGATCAACACACAAATCGTCTGTATCTATTCTATTCTATTGAAGTCTATTTCGTTACTAACCTAAATAATTTGTCGTTTAAATAAATAATAAAAAATAAACTTAAATAGCCATCCATCTAACCAGTTGAACCAAAAAAAAAAAAAAACTGATGAATGTATTATATGTATAATTCATGTAAACACATATGTAATCGTGTATAATTAATATATAATTTATGTATGCCGGCTACAAAAAAATAAATAATAAATTCGACCAAAATTTAAAACAAAGCTCCTTACAAACACTCAACTTATTATGAATGCAATAACTACTGCATAGTTTTGATCGTAACAAGCTAGATCCTATCACTTATATGGATCATGTATTTTTATTGTATTTTGGTCTTAGCTAAAACAGAGCATTTCTATATTGGAGTATCAATCCTCATAAGCAATTAGGTGAAGAATGCATTTCAATTTGTCTGTTAGAAATTTTTGGCAGCTAAGTAAGATAAGGGTATGTTGGCTAAAATAATTGCTACTTAGAAAAGTTTAGCTATCTTCCAAAACTTCTTTAATAAACCAAATTGCTCAGTCAAATACAGCAAAACATAACATGAACGGAAATTTTTAAGTACTCTTTTATCAGAACGAGTCTAACGAAATTGTTTATTGAGTTTCTAAACATTTTCTTTGAACCCCAAGAAAAATCTGCAGCCGTTACGTTTTTGCCACACGCTTTGCCCTTCGGGTGAGCACTCTATGCACATTGGATAAATTTTCATTGTGCAATAATTTGCAAATCACATAAAAAATGCATGTTGTGCTAGACAAACCCTGTACGACAGCTCAAACCCAAAAACATTGAGGGAAGATCGAATCCGCATCGCCCGTGTGAACAACACCCCAAACCAACTGGGCCGTCCTTCGGCTAGCATTTTAAGGTTCTTGTTACTTTTTCTTCCACTATCTTGAAAACTTTGACCTACTTCATTTTTAAAGCATTAAATTGACTAGTTTCTGAAATCACATTGGACATAGGCACCATCAAGTCTTAATAGACTAGTTTCTGAAATCACATTGGACATAGGCACCATCAAGTCTTAATAGGTGTGAATTCGTTCAAATTATCCCATTTCTGAACCTCAATGTCTCGGAAATTTAAGAAAAAAAAATCAGTACAAGTGCGAATACTGATTTTAATAAGTTCAAGAAAAAACTAGGTGCTTTATTAATTTCCCATTTGGTCTTCCTTGTGTCCCTTCTCTTTCTCCGATCCATCCTTGTAATAATGCTATTGGTCGTTTTGTTTGTTCATAAATATCTCTCTCTTCTATTCATTTCTTATTTTCCGAAGTCTATTGAGCGTGCAAATTGACCTCCACGGCTCCACCCCACCACAAGAAAATAGAAACTAAAAGAATTCTCTCATTATATATACATTACCAAGGAGAAAATAAACATAATAAAGACAACATAACAATAAAAGAAAAGAAAGGGAAAGACACTCTTCCTTCTTTCCTCCTTTTGCACTCTTCACCAAGAGTCAATGGCTACTTCCTCAACCACTAGAACTCCAAGATATGGTCAAAGTGACAACACGTTTTCAACCCCAACTTTCACTATTTCTTCTTCACCTTCTTACTCTTCCAATTCTTCCTTTGGATCACTTTCTACACATGATCATCATTCCCCTTTTAGCCCAAATGCTCCTTTTCAATTCTCTAATAACGGAGTGCCATTTTCTTGGGAGTACATTCCTGGAATTCCGAAGCAACAAATTTCAAGGGAAAATAGCTCTTCTTCAAGCCAACTTCTCCCATTGCCACCACCAGCTGGTAATCCTCCAAATTCAGCCAAAAAATTACAAAGGTTTCGCGACGAATTTTCTCCGAGAAATAGTGCTAGTGACAGATTCAGTAAAGATCCATTTTTCGCAGCATTTGTGGAGTGTTCCAAGGATCAAGAACATCATGAGAACTTTAGTGACATTTGGAAGAGTAGTACTACTTCTTCTTCAAAGGTAATGACATCAACAAGAAGTTTAAGTGATAGATTTGGATTGATAAGCATGTATGCATCCTGTAAAAGAACTTGTACTGTCTCAGAATCCATTGTTTATCTTCCAAGATCAAGAAATTATGATCTCCTTAGTACTCGTCGAACAAGCCGGTAAAAAAGGGTGAATTTGTCAACTTTAGTGTCATTGGCCAAAGGGTCATGACTCAAGTTCTACATCCATAGCTAGATGGCTTTACTATTTCATGTATCAAATATTATTGTGATTTTCTCTCATTTATTTGAAATTAAGACGTAATTAATATTTTTGTATATTTTTCTATGCTTTTATGTATTAGGAGTCCTATGAAATATGTGAGGACAAATAGCTGCATATGTCCGAAAATTATGCAGTGTAGTAGTTTTCTTTTTGATTTTAATATAGTAGGAGTATTGTTTTACTTTGCAAGGAGAAAGTATGAGCAATTGCACAATTTCGTCTCATGTGTTGTCACGATGTTATATGAAAATTCTCTCCTTTCTGTATTTCATGTGATGACTTCATGGCGTTTTGAGTAAAGGTTACACAAACCCCATGTGAGATTATTTAAAATATTGAGAAAATAATCTTGGAAAAAATGATTATCGTGGACCACGAAACCCTGATAAGTGGAGTCACACACAAACACTCATTAATTGCCACAATTTCGCAGAATTTGGTTTAGTAGGAAATTTTACATTCCCAAGAAAAGAAAGATTGGAAATACACTATTTTATGGTCAAATTGAATATATAAATAGTTAAAGACGATACTTGAGAAACTTTACCTAATATTTTCTGCCCTTGTTGCATCTAAGGTGCATCTAAGGGTGTCAAACGGACCGGGCTAGTTCAGTATCGGACCGGCCCCGACCGGTCCGGTGATAAAAGGGCCGGGCAAGGTTGGGTTGTACAAGAACAGTTTATGCCGAAAAAAATTTGATTACCGGGTAATCGGACTGGTTCAACCCGCTAAGGTCTTGTCACTCGTGAACCGGTTAACCGGACAGGCCCCGACCGATTCAATGGCTAGTTCAATATTTTTTAAATAATCCAAAGTGTTGGCAACGGTGAGCTGCCATTTTGACTGTTGGCCAACTGTCAATTTGCAAGAATGGCCCTTTTTGGAAAACTTTTCAAAAATAACACTTTTATTATTTACTAATTTATCCCGTTAAAAAATTATAAATAGACACCCTCTTATTCATTTCTTCACTCATCTCTCAATTTTCAAACCCAAATTCTCAATTGTCATTCTCTCATTCTTCAGCTAATTTACTATCAACTATTTGGCTCTCATTTTTTTTTAAATTTTATTTATGGTATTATTTGAAGTTTGAACTTTGAACAATTGAAGTCTTTTCGTGGTAACGTCGAAGTTGCGAAATTCAATTTCAAGACTTCAAAAATCAAGTGTTCAATTTGTTGCGGAATTCTGTGCACTCGTTCCAACTTTTTCTCTTACTTAATATTTTATTTACATATTTAATTTTTATTAGTAGTTAAATTTTCACAATATGTTTAATGCTGCAAAACGGGTTTGTAATAAGGTTAATAATAGGGGTAATCGGGGAAATAGAAAAAGATGTGCTACTTCAACTTTTGGTAGTAATTTAAATGACTTTACACATGATTTTGAAACATCACCTGATAATAATATAGATTATGAATAATTACAGGAAGATTACAGTACAAAAAATAATGAATTAGAAATTGAAGATGAGACACCACCTACACCTAGTAATGTTAGAGTTGGTAACAGGGATGCTGGCCGTTGCACTAGTAGTAGACCACCTATGGCCCTAACTACTAGTCATCAGAGAAGGAGAAGTAAAGTTTGGAAATATTTTGCGGAAATAGAGGATACTGATAAAGTTAGACGCAAAATTTGTAAAGATGATTTTAAATATAAGACTGGAGGAAGTTTTGGGGGGACTGGGACATTTAGTAGAAATCTGAGAATTACTCATCCAATAGATGAAAATCCAGGAACTCTAAAACCTAGTACTCGAGGACTTATGTAATATGATAAAATGAAGGATCGTGACGAGTTAGCAAAAATGATTCCTTTGGGTTGTCTACCTTTTCTTTTGCTTCTCCATCATATCTTATTACATATATTCAAAGGATTTATAATCCTTTATTTAAAGGTATTCCTAGAAGTACTTGTAGATCTGATGTATGTAGGGTTCATGAACAATATCAGACATACATACGTTATGTGTTTGACCACCTTCCTTATATTGTTTCCCTAACTCTGATTTTGTCCATACTGTTAATGGAAATGATTATTTGCCAATTATATGTCATTGATTACATAATAATTATTGTATCCAAAAATGTATTATCACTTTTAAATATGATGAAGATTAAAGTCATACTGCAATTTTTATAAGTACTACTATGTGCGAAGTTGTTGCATTTTGCAATCTTAATAAAAAAGTTTTGTGTATGTCTATTGATAATGCTTCTAACAATAATGCCGCTATTTCAATATTAAGACTGTATTTTCAACCACCACTTGATGAAAATTTTCATGTTAGGTGAGCATGTCATGTTTATAATTTAATTGTTAAAAGTGGCCTTGATTTATTTTCGACTGAGATTACTCATGTTAGAAGAGCAGTTGGTGTTATTCAAGAAAATAAGCGTCACGACCCAAAACTCACATGTCGTGATGGCGACTATCGCAATACTAGGCAAACCGACATTCACAATAAACCCACGTATTTTAAATTTGGAAAACATAGTAATATAAGTTTGAAAGAAAATCCCATAGATACTGAATGAAAACATCACAATTCAATTAAGAATTTCCCAAAATTCGAGTGTCACTAAGTACATGAGCATCCTTACAATAACACGGTCTGACAACTGAAACGCTATCTAAGTAGGTAGAACAGTATAAACAAAACTAAAGATAAAGGAGTAGAATCAAGGTTTGCGGACGTCGAGGCAGCTACCTCGATTATCTCTAAAAGGATGAAGCTCCAGAAATCAGCAACCACGGTGCCCGGAAGTACCTGGATCTGCACATGAGGTGCAGAGTATAGCGTGAGTCCAACCAACCCAATAAGTAATAAGTCTAACCTTTGGGCTGAAAGCAGCGACGAGCTCAACCAATACAGTCCAAATACATGATTTAACATTATATAAATGAGGGGAAATAGGATAATAATATCTCAGAGCAACTCATAATCTGTTCGTACACAGTACAGGAAATGTAGACATGCTTTATGGTTAACAATTAAGCTCAATACGAATAAAATATGCCAAGTCTGAATGATGTGAGGATTATGGCATTCTCTATATCTGTATGCCAATACGCATATCGTATGTGATGCAAACAGTGAAAGCTTCACGTACTCACACTCTCAAAGTACTCAACCTAACTGTCTCAATTCTCACTCATCACACTTAGTCACTCAACACTATATGGTATCCTCTGCGGCGTGCAGCTCGATCCCATCATGAATCAATAGAACCTGCACTCGCTGCTGGTATGTCATACTCTAGAGCAGAGGATCCTGCCCAAGCGCTAACCAAATCCGAATTAGAATCACTTACCCCAATCACTCCGTTAAAAATCTCTCGAAGAATCACCTAAATCCGAGCTCCCAAAATCAAATTATGAAATATGACTCAAACCCTCGTTTTTGATAATTTATATTCAGCCCAGAAGTCCTCAATTGCTATCGCGGAAAATGCCTCGCGATCGCGAAGCCCAAAAACTAAGCAACCAAGAATTAACTCTACGCGAATGCACACAGAACCACACGAACACGAAGAGCAAACATCCCTGACCTACGCGATCACAGACACTATTATACGATCACAAATAATAACCTCACGTGAACCCAGTCTCCTCTTTTCCTTTTTGCGAACACGACTAGACCCACGCGTTTGCAATTCACTACCTCACTAACTTACGCGATTGCAGACCCAAGCTCGCGAACGATTAGCACAAAAAAATCCAGCTGTCCCAACAACACTTTGCAATCGCGATCTCTCTCTCGCGATCGCGTACAAGGACACTAGCACCAGCAAAATCAGCAGTCTTTCAAGTTCCAAGATGCACTGAACACGATCCGAATTAATACTCGAAGCCCCTTGGGACCTCAACCAAACATACCAACAACTCCTAAAGCATGATACGAACTTAGTTGAGGCCTCAAATCATATCAAGCAACATCAAAAACACGAGCCTAATGAACTTATGAGGTTCTAACTTCTACATCCGAAACCGAAACCTATCAAATCAACTCCGATTAACCTCAAATTTTGCGCGCAAGTCATAAATGACACAATGGACCTATTTCAACTTTCGGGACCAAAATCCGAATCTGGTAACCACCAAATCAACTCTCGGTCAAACTTCTCAACTCTCAAAACTTTCATTTTTCCAACTTTTGCCATTTCAAACCAAAATCACCTACGGACCTCCAAATCACTATCCGGACACACTCCTAAGTCCAAAATCACCCTACGGAGCTATCAGAACCGTCAAAACTCCATTCCAGAGCCATTTACACATAAGTCAACATCCGATCAACTCTTTCAACTTAGGCTTCCAACTTTAGAAATAAGTGTGCCAATATATTCCGAAACATCACGGGGACTAAACCAACCACCTCGGCATGTCACATAATAAGAATTGAGCATAGAATAAGTATTAAATGAGGGAACGAGGCTACAGCACTAAAAACGACCAGCCGTGTCGTTACATCATTCCCCTCTTAAACATACGTTCATCCTCGAACGGGTCTAGAATCATACCTAGAGTCTTAAATAAGCGGGGGTATCTGCTGCACATCTCCCGCTCGGTCTCCAAAGTAGCCTCCTCGATTGGCTGACCTCTCCACTGCACCTTCACTTAAGCTATGCTCTCTGGCCTCAACTTTAAAACCTGCCAATCTAAAATGGCCACCGCCTCCACATCACAAGTCTAATTACCATCAAACTGAACTGTGCTGAAGTCCAAAACATGAGACGGATCGCCCACATACTTCCGGACCATGGAAACATGAAATACTAGATGAACACTCGATAGAGTAGGCGGTAATGCAAGCCTGTAAGCCACCTCTCCAATCCTCTCAAGCACCTCAAATGGGCCAATATACCGAGGGCTCAACTTGCCCTTCTTCCCGAAAATGATAACACCCTTCATGGGTGAAATTCTGATAATACCTTCTCCCCCACCACGTAGGCAACATCGTGAACCTTCCGATCGGCGTACCTCATTTATCAAGATTGTGCCGTGCGAAGCCGATCTTAGATAAACTTAACCTTGTCTAAAGCATCATGAACCAAGTTAGTACCCAATAGCCTAGCCTTACTCAGTTCAAACCAACCCACCGGAGATCGACATTATTTCCCATAAAAAGCCTCACCGGAGCTATCTGGATACTCGATTGCTAGCTGTTTTTGTAGGCAAACTCAGCAAGCGGCAGAAACTGATCCCAAGAAAAAGTCTATGACACAAGCGCGTTGCATATCCTCTAATACCTGAATAGCGCGCTCGGACTGTCCGTCCGTCTGAGGGTGAAATGCTGTACTCAACTCAACCCGTGTGATTAGCTCTCGCTGCACTACTCTCCAAAATTACAATGTAAACTGCGTGCCCTGATCTAAAATGATGGACACCGGCACACCGTAAAGGCGAACAATCTCGCGGATATAGATCTTAGCCAGCCGCGTGGAAGAATAAGTAGTCCCATCTGGAATGAAATGCACAGACTTGGTCAAACGATCTACAGTCACCCAAATAGCATCAAACTTCCTAAATATCCGTGGGAGCCCAACTATGAAATCCATGGTGATACGCTTCTATTTCCACTCCGGAATCTCAAGCCTCTAAAGCAATCTGCCTTGTCTCTGATGCTCGTACTTCACCTGCGGACAATTTAGGCACCGAGCTACAATCACCACTATGTCTTTCATCATGAATAGGGTAGTTCTTCTCATGAGGCTTCTACTGGCATAAATCATAAGCAATCACTCTATCTTCATGTATCAAGACACACCCAATACCAATCCGAGAAGCATTACAATACACTGTATAAGAGCTTGACGCTGAAGGCAAAACTAGAATTGGAGCTGTGATCAATGCAGTCTTGAGCTTCTGAAAGCTCTCCTGACACTCATCTGACCACCTGAATGGAGCACCCTCCTGGGTCAACCTGGTCAAAGACGCTGCAATGGATGGGAAACCCTCCACGAAGTGACGATAATATCTGGCCAAGCCGAGAAAACTCCGAATGTCAATAGCTGAAGACGGTCTGGGCCAACTCTAAATCGCTTCTATCTTCATTGGATATACCTTAATACCCTCACCAGGCACCACGTGCCCTAAGAACGCCACCGATTTTGAGCCAAAACTCACACTTGCAGAACTTGGCATAAAGCTTCTCCTCCCTAAACCTCTGTAGTACAATCCTCAAATGCTGGGCATGCTTCTCCTGGCTACGTGAGTACACCAGGATATCATTAATGAATACTCTGACAAACGAATCAAGATATGGCAGAAATACTCTGTTCATCAGATGCATGAATGATGTTGGGGCGTTGGTCAGCCCAAAAGACATCACAAGTAACTCATAGTGACCATAGCGGGTCCTGAATGCGTCTTCAGAATATCTGAGTCCCGAATCTTCAACTGGTTATACCCCGACCTCAAATCAATCTTAGAGAACACCCTCAGTCCTTGAAGCTGGTCAAATAGATCATCAGTGCGCGGAAAACAAATACTTGTTTTTGATTGTAACTTTGTTCAACTGCCTATAGTCGATGCAAATCCGCATAGTACCATTCTTCTTCTTCACAAACAGAACCGATATACCCCAAGGAGACACACTAGGCCTAATTAACCTCTTATCAAGAAGCTCCTGAAGTTGTTCTTTCATCTCCTTCAACTATGCTGGTGCCATACGATATGGAGGAATAGAAATGGGCTGAGTGCCCGGCACCAAGTCAATACCAAAGTGAATGTCTCTATCGGGTGGCAAGCTTGGTAGGTTTGTAGGAAAACATCCAGAAATTCTCGCACTACCGGGACAAAATCAATCATAGGGATATCAGCACCAACATCCCTCACAAAGGCCAAATATGACAAACACCCCTTCCCAACCATCCGTTGGGCCTTCAGATGAGAAATCACCCTGCTGGGAGTAAAATCTAGAGAACCTCTCCACTCGATCCTCGGCAAATCCAACATCGCCAATGTCACGGTCTTAGCGTGACTATCTAGAATAGAATGACATGGAGACAATCAATCCATACCCAAAATCACGTCGAGATCAACCATATTAATAAATAAGAGATCAACTCCAGTCTCCAATCCGAGTCCAGTAACCACCAAGTTAACTCTCGATCAAACTTCCAGCTCTCCAAACTTTTTATTTTTCCAACTTTCACCATTTCAAGCCAAAATCACCTGCAGACCTCAAAATCACTATCCGGACACACTTCTAAGTCCAAAGCAACCTACGGAGCTATCAGAACTGTCAAAATTCCATTCCGAAGCCATTTACACATAAATCAACATCCGATAAACTCTTTCAACTTAAGCTTCTAACTTTGGGACTAAGTGTGCCAATTCATTCCGAAACATCACTGGAACCAAACCAACCACCCCGGCAAGTCACATAACAACAATTGAGCATAGAATGAGGCTACTACACTCAAAACGACTGGCCAGGTCTACATCCTCCCCCACTTAAACAAATGTTCGTCCTCGAACGGGTCTAGAATCATACCTGGAGTCTCAAATAGGCGTGGGTATCTGCTATGCATCTCTCGCTCGGTCTCCAAAGTAGCCTCCTCGACTGGCTGACCTATCCACTGCACCTTCACTGAAGTTATGTTCTTTGACCTCAACTTTCAAACCTGCCAATCCAAAATGGCCACTGCCTCCACATCATAAGTCTAATCACCATCAAACTGAACTGTGCTGAAGTCCAAAACATGAGACGGATCGCCCACATACTTCCGGAGCATGGAAACATGAAACACTAGATGAACACTCGATAGAGTAGGCAGTAATGCAAGCCTATAAGCCACCTCTCCAATCCTCTCAAGCACCTCAAACGGGCCAATATACCGAGGGCTCAACTTGCCCTTCTTCCCGAAACTGATAACACCCTTCATGGGTGAAATTCTGAATAATACCTTCTCCCCCACCATGTAGGCAACATCGTGAACCTTCCGATCGGCGTACCTCTTTTATCAAGACTGTGCCGTGCGAAGCCGATCCTAGATAAACTTAACCTTGTCTAAAGCATCATGAACCAAGTTAGTACCCAATAGCCTAGCCTCACTCAGTTCAAACCAACCCACCGGAGACCGACATTGTTTCCCATATAAAGCCTCACCGGAGCCATCTAGATGCTCGATTGGTAGCTATTTTTGTAGGCAAACTCAGCAAGCGGCAGAAACTGATCCCAAGAACTCCCGAAGTCTATGACACAAGCGTGTAGCAATCGGCCAATACTTGAATAGTGTGCTTGGACTGTCCGTCCACTGAGGGTGGAATGTTATACTCAACTCAACCCCTGTGACTAACTCTCGCTGCACTTCTCTCAAAAACTGCAATGTAAACTGCGTTCCCCGATCTAAAATGATGGACACAGGCACACCGTGAAGACGAACAATCTCGCGGATGTAGATCTCAGTCAGCCGCGTGGAAGAATAAGTAGTCCCAACTAGAATGAAATGCGCGGACTTGGTCAACCAATCCACAATCACCCAAATAGCGTCAAACTTCCGCGAAGTCCATAGGAGCCCAACTAAAGAATCCATGGTGATACACTCCCGTTTACACTCCAGAGTCTTAAGCCTCAGAAGCAATCCGCCCGGTCTCTGATGCTCCTACTTTACCTGCTGACAGTTTAGGCACCAAGCTACAAAGCCCACTATGTGTTTCATCATGAACAGGGTAGTTCTTCTTATGAGGCTTCAACTAGCGCGAAGCATAAGCAATCACTCTACCCTCATGCATCAAGACACACCCAATACCAATCCGAGAAGCATCACAATACACTTTATAAGTGCCTGATGATGAAGGCTAAATTAGAAATGGAGCTGCGATTAAGGCAGTCTTGAGCTTCTAAAAGCTCTCCTCACACTCATCCAACCACCTGAATAGAGCACCCTTCTGGGTCAACCTGGTTAAAGGCGCTGCAATGGACGAGAAACCCTCCACGAAGCGGCGATAATATCTGGCCAAGCCGAGAAAACTCTGAATCTCAATAGCTGAAGACGGTCTGGGCAAACTCTAAACCGCCTCTATCTTCTTTGGATCTACCTTAATCCTCTCACTGGATACCATGTGCCCCAAGAACGCCACCGAATTGAGCCAAAACTCACACTTGGAGAACTTGACATAAAGCTTCTCCTCCCTCAACCTCTGTAGTACAATCCTCAAATGCTGGGCATGCTCATCCTGGCTACGTGAGTACACAAAGATGTCATCAATGAATACTATGAAAAACAAATCAAGATATGGCTGAAATACTCTGTTTATCAAATGCATGAATGCTACTAGGGCGTTGGTCAGCCCAAAAGACATCACAAAGAACTCATAGTGACCATAGCGGGTCCTGAATGCTTTCTTCAGAATATGTGAGTCCCGAATCTTCAACTGGTGATACCTTGGCCTCAAATCAATCTTAGGGAACAACCTTGCTCCCTGAAGCTGGTCAAATATATCATCAGTGCGCGGCAAAGGATACTTGTTCTGGATTGTAACATTGCTCAACTACCTATAGTCCATACACATCCGCATAGTGCCATACTTCTTCTTCACAAGCAGAACAGTTGCACCCCAAGGAGAAACACTACACCTAATAAACCTCTTATTAAGAAACTTCTAAAACTATTCTTTCAACTCCTTCAACTCTGCTGGTGTCATACGATACAGAAGAATAGAAATGGGCTGAGTACCCGGCACCAATTCAATAAAGTCAATGTCCCTATCAGGTGGCATGCTTGGTATGTCTGTAGGAAACACATCCGGAAACTTTCGCACTACCGGGACAGAATCAATCGTAGGGATATCAGCACCCACATCCCTCACAAAGGCCAAATATGATAGACACCCCTTCCCAACCATCGTTGGGCCTTCAGATGAGAAATCACCCTGCTGGAAATATAATCTAGAGAACCTCTCCACTCGATCCTCGGCAAACCCTGCATTGCCAGTGTCACGGTCTTAGCGTGACAATCCAGAATAGCCTGACATGGACACAACTAATCCATGCCATAAATCACGTCAAAATAGACCATACTAAGCAATAAGATATCAACTCTAGTCTCAAATCCCCTAGTGGTGACCGCACACGTCCGATACACACGGTCCACAGTAATACTATCTCCCACTGGCATAGATACATGAGTAGCTAAAATTAAGAACTCATGGGGCATATCCAAATAACGAGCAAAATATGATGATACATATGAATAAGTAGAACCACGGTCAAATAATATAGAAGAATCGCTGTGGCATACTGAGACAATACTTGTGATCACTGTGTCTGAAGCAGTAGCCTCTGGCCTGGCAGGAATAGCATAGAATTGGGACTGACCGTTGCCTGATCGGCCTCCCCCTCTAGGGAAACCTCTAGCTGTCTGAGCCCTACCATGAGCTGGATGAGCGAGTGGTGAAGTAACTGGTGTGAAAGTCACAGCCTAAATCCTCTGCTGAACTGGTCCTCCTAAAAGGTGGGGACAATGCCTCTTCATATGACCAAGCTCCCCACACTTAAAGCAAACCCGCTCTGATAATGGCAGCGGACCTCAATAACCATAATAACTACTAGAGAGGCCTGGCACAGATGAACCCTGAACTGATGGAGCACGAGATGAACTCTGGGCTGGGAGAGCACTGAGAGATGACTGACCCGAGCTATGAACCATGGCTAGCTGATGCGCCGCGATGAACTGGATGAACCATCTAAGCTGGCCTTTAAGGACGAACCCCACTGTGGTAGGACTGACCCCCAAAGAGATACCGCTGAAACCCCCCGAACCACGAGGCCTCATGGCCTCTCTTTTCATGCTCCTGACAATGGACCAGCTCTAGCCGCCTAACAATATCAACAACCTCGTCAAACATAGCACCTGATACATTCTCTCAAGTCATATCAAAGCGCAGTCCATAGTTGGGGCCATCGATGAACCTCCTAATCCTCTCCCTCTGTGTGGGAACCAAGAAGACCACGTGACGAGCCAACTCTAAAAATCTCATCTCGTATTTGGTCACAGACATGCCCTCCCGGCGTAGCTGCTCAAAATGTCTATGCAACTCCTCCCTACGGGTCGATGGCACAAACATCCCCAAGATGAGAATGGAGAACTCATGCCATGAAAGTGGTGCAGCACCGGCTGGCCTGCTCCGCTCATAGGTCTCCCACCATCTAAAGGCTTCCCCCGTCAGTTGAAAAGTAGTAAATGAGACCCCACTAGTCTCCAGAATACCCGCCGTGCGAATAATCCGTTGGCACCTATCCAAGAAGTCCTGAGCATCCTCTAACTCAGCCCCACTGAATGATGGAGGCTCGAGCCTCCCAAAACCTCTCAAGTCTCATCTGCTCCTCATCACTCATAATGTGACCCACCTAGGCCTGAGCAACTACAACCAGCTAGGCTGGTAGTACCCTCGATGTATGAAGTCCCTGCACCACCTGCTCTGGAGTACGGGCGGCGGGAGTCTGAGCACCTCCCTCGGCCTGAGAACTGGCTACTGCACCCTAAACTGAAATCGCCTGAGCAAGGCTAGTGGACAGTAATATCTGGGCCAAAGCCTCCTGAAGGCCTGGAATCACAATAGGCACAACTGGTGCCCAAGCTGGTCCCACCGGCTTAACTACATCTGGAATATGCACCTAAGCTGGAGCAACTGGTGGGTCTTTAGGTGCTGCTCTAGCTGCTGCACGAGCTGCACCTAGTCCTCTACCGTGGCCTTGGCCTCTCGTGGCCCTAGCTAGTGGTACTGGTGGCCGTCCGGCAAATTTGGTGGCACGTGTCCTCACCATCTAGAATAGAATAACAGAAGTTTAGTTCCTGGAACTAAAATATTTGCACGACAAAAATACAAGAAAGTAATATTTTCCTAAGGGTTCGGCAGCCTCTCGAAGATATGTACAGATGTCTCCGTACCGATCCACAAGACTCTACTAAACCTGCTCATGACTCGTGAGACTTATGTAACCTAGGCTCTGATACCAACTTGTCACGACCCAAAACTCATATGTCGTGATGGCGCCTATCGCAATACTAGGCAAACCGACATTCGTAAAAACCCCAACGCATTTTAAATTTTTGAAAACATAATAATATAAGTTTGAAATAAAATCCCATAGATACTAAATGGAAACACTATAATTCAATATAGAATTTCCCAAAATTTGGGTGTCACTGAGTATAGAAACACTGTCTAGGAAGGTAGAACAGTATGAACAAAACTAAAGATAAAGGAGGAGAGTCAAGGTCTGCGGACACTGAGGCAGCTACCTCAATAATCTCGAAACTGATGAAGCACCAGAAATCAAAAACCATCATGTCCGGAAGTACCTATATAGGTGCAAAGTGTAGCGTGAGTACAACCAACTCAATAAGTAACAAGTCTAACCTCTGGGCTAAAAGCAGTGACGAGCTAAACCAATACAATCCAAATACAGGATTTAACAGTATAGAAATGACAAGACATAGGACAATAATATCTCAGAGGAACTCATAATCTGTTCGTACACAGTACATGAAATGTAGACATGCTTTCAGGTTAGCAATTAAGCTCAATACGGATAAAATATGCAAGTCCGAATAATATGAGGAATATGACATTCTCTATATCTATATGCCAATATGCATATCATATGTGATGCAACATAATGAAAGCCTCACGCACTCACACTCTTAGAGTACTCAACCTGACTGTCTCAATTCTCACTAATCGCATTCAGTCACCCAACATTGTACGGTAACTGATGCGGTGTGTAGCCCGATCCAGTCATGAATTAATAGAACCTGCGCTCACTACTAGTATGTAGGACTCCGGAGGGGCGGATCTATCTCAAGCGCTAATAAAACATGCTGCAACGCGCAACCTCGATCCCGTCATGAATCAATGATACATGTTGCGGCGTGCAGCCCGATCCCATCATGAGTTAATAGTATCTGTTGCGGCGTGCAGCTCGATCCCATCAATATCACTCACAAACAGGCCCTCGGCTTCACTTAGTCATCAAACTCTCCAGTCTCTCGGGCTCACAACACTTATGCCAAGTAGCCCAAATCAATGATACATGATGTGAAAATAAATGATAACAGAGACAGAGATATGATATGCCATGCTGAATAGGAATGAGTACATAACTGCAAATTAAGCAAATAACTCAATAGTAAAGAACGACGGTTGTGGGTCCCAATAGTACCAACACATAGCCTAAACATGATTTCTAACACAAATCACAGCTCAAGTGCTATAACACAAAGAGTACAGTAATAATATTTAGATAAGGTGACTGCACAGTCCCACGAAATCGACTAAGTCATAATTACTATGGTGTACGCCCACACGCCCGTCACCTGGAATGTGTGTCACCACAAATCCGGTCACATAACATGAAATTCAGGGATTCATACCCTCAGAACCAAGTTTAGAAGTGTTACTTACCTCAAACAGTGTAAATCTCTACTCCAATATGCCCTTGCCTCGCGAGTCAGCCTCCGAACGCCTCGAATCTAGCCAGAAACAACATGATACGATCAACAAAAGCTATAGGAATCAATTACATATGAAAAAGCAAAGTTCTTAATCAAAAGTCAAAAAGTCAACTAAAAAAGTCATCGCCGGCCCCGCGTCTCGGAATCTAACAAAAGTTACAAAATCCAAACACCTATTCAACCACAAGTCCAACCACACAAAAATTACTCAAATCCGATCCCATATCGAACTTCAAATCCTCTAATTAAAGCCTAGGAAGTTTCTACAATTTTCCCCCATTTTTTCAAACCAAAATACTAATAAAATGATGAAAACATGAACCAAATCCGAGTTAGAATCACGTACCCCAATCACTCCCTTAAAAATCTCTCCAAGAATCGCCTCAATCCGAGCTCCCAAAATCAAATTATAAAATATGGCTCAAACCCTCGTTTTTGATATTTTATATTCTGCCCTGAAGTCCTCAATCACGATCGCGGAAAATGCTTCTCGATCGCGAAGCACAAATTCTAAGCTCCTAAGAATTAACGAATTCGCACGACAAGAATACAAGAAAGTGAAGTTTTCCTAAGGATTCGACAGCCTCTCGAAGATAAATACAAACGTCTCCGTACCAATCCGCAAGACTCTACTATACCTGCTCATGACTCGTGAGATCTATGTAACCTAGGCTCTGATACAAACTTGTCACGACCCAAAACTCACATGTCATGATGGCACCTATTGCAATACAGTGAAAGCTGACAATCACAATAAACCTACGCATTTTAAATTTGGAAAACATAGAAATATAAGTTTGAAAGAAAATCCCATAGATACTGAATGGAAACACCGCAATTCAATATAGAATTTCCCAAAATACGGGTGTCACTGAGTACATGAGCATCCTTTCAATAACACGGCTTGACATAGAAACACTGTCTAGGAAGGTAGAACAGTATGAACAAAATTAAAGACAAAAGAGGAGTGTCAAGGTCTGCGAACGCCAAGGCAGCTAGCTACCTCAATAATCTTCAAACTGATGAAGCTCCAGAAATCAGCAACCACTATGTCCGGAAGTACCTGGATTTGCACACGAGGTGCAGAGTGTAGCGTGAGTACAACCAACTCAATAAGTAATAAGTCCAACCTTTGGGCTGAAAGCAGTGATGAGCTCAACCAATAAAATTCAAATTCATGATTTAATATTATTGAGATGACGGGAACTCATAATCTATTCGTACACAACACAGGGAATGTAGACAGGCTTTTAGGTTAACAATTAAACTCAATACAGATAAAATATGCCAAGTTTGAATGATATGAGGAATATGGAATTCTCTATATCTATATGCTAATATGCATATCATATGTGATGCAACACAATGAAAGCCTCACGTACTCATACTCTCAGAGTACTCAACCTGACTGTCTCAATTCTCACTCAACATTATACGGTACCCGCTGCAGCGTGCAGCCAATCCCTTCATGAATCAATAGAACCTGCACTCACTGTTGGTATGTCAGACTCCGAAGGAATGGATCATGTCCAAGCTCTATTAAAACTTGCTGCGGCGCACAGGCTGATCCCATAATGAATCAATAATACATGCTGCGGCATGAGCCCGATCCCATCATGAGTTAATAGTACCTGCTGCGGCGTGCAGCCCGATCCCATCAATATCACTCATAAACAGACCCTCGGCCTCACTCAGTCATCAAACTCTTCAGTCTCTCGGGCTCAAAACACTCATGCCAAGTAGCCCAAATCAATGATACATGATGTGACAGTAAATGATAACAAAGACTGAGATATGATATGCAATGATGAATGGGACTGAGTACATAACTGCAAATTAAGCAAATAACTCAACAGCAAAGAACGATCGATATGGGTCCCAATAGTACCAGCACATAGCCTAAACATTATTTTAATACAAATCACAGCTCAAGTGCTCTAACACATAGAGTACAGTAATAATATTCAGATAAGGTGACAACACAATCCCACGAAATCAACTAATTCATAATTACTACGGTGTACGCCCACACGCCCGTCACCTAGCATATGCGTCACCTCAACACCAGTCACATAACCCAAAATTCAGGGATTCATACCCTCAGAACCAAGTTTAAAAGTGTTACTTACCTCATACCGTGTAAATCTCTACTCCAATAAGCCCTTTCCTTGCGAATCGGCCTCCGAACTTCTTGAATCTAGCCATAAACTACTCGATACGATCAACACAAGCTATAGGAATCAATTCCATATGAAAAAGCTAAGTTCTTAATCCAAAGTCAAAAAGTCAACCTTGGGCCCACGTCTCAAAATCCAACAAAAGTTATAAAATCCGAACACCCATTCAACAACGATTCCAACAATACCAAAATTACACAAATTCGATCCCAATTCGACCTTCAAATCCTCCACCTAGGAAGTTTCTACAAATTTTCCCCAATTTTTACACCCAAACACTAATTAAATGATGAAAACAATGATATATTCATGTAATTTAACTAAATCCGAGTTAGAATCACTTACCCCAATCACCCCCTTAAAAATCTCTCAAAGAATCGCCTCAATCCGAGCTCCCAAAATCAAATTATGAAATATGGCTCAAACCTTCGTTTTTGATATTGTATATTCTGCCCAGAAGTCCTAATCGCGATTGTAGAAAATGGTTCACAATCGCGAAGCACAAAAACTAAGCTGCCAAGAATTAACTCTACGCAAAAACACACAGACCTACGCGAACGGGAAGACCAAACATCCCTAACCTACGCGATCGCACACACTATGTTACGCGGCGCCTTCCTGAGCTTCCTTGGAAGGGCAACGTAAGGCTAGGCAATCGATGTCAGTACGATTGCCGTCCGCCAACTGAAGTCCCCTCCGCACGCTAGACTAGATTGTCAGTGCCGTGCGGGAAAACCAATATCGTAGGCAACGAGAGAATTGAAAGCTTGTAGAGAAAATTAAGAAAATAGTTTGCTTGCATAAATGAAAGGCTATTACAAAAGCTACGCGGTGTCGAGGGGGTGAGACACCAGTACAAAGAATTGTTTGCTTGCTTGAAAGTTTGAATGCTTATACCCCCCTAATAATGCTTAAAATAAAAAAACCAAAGTTACAAGAGTTGACCTAAGAAAGCTGTAGAATCATACTGAAATAAAATAAGGTAAATCTATTCTATATTTACAAAGAAAAGGACTTAGTCTTCTACAAAGTAGAAGCAAGTCCATCAGCGGCAACTTTGTCATTTGGCTCAGGGTCCGAGCGCGGCGTTGTCTACGCGCGCGGCGCTATGGGCATCTGCCTGTGGCTGGGCATTGGCGTTGGCTGTCAGTAGGGCGACAGAGGCTCTTGCGCGCATGTCACTTGGAGCTGCCAAGACCACGGGGCCGACCGTGGCGCTAGGCGTTGGGAGGCTTGCCAGGACGCCACGGGGCACGTCCAAGGGGTCATGGGGCATGGCTAGAAAGCCGCCCATGACATTCTCCCCCACCTGAGTTGGCGACGTCCTCGGCGCCTTACTTGCAAGATAATCTTCGATTAGGTTCTTGAAGGCTTTGAGGTTTGTCCCCCTTTCCCAAGTATTATCCTCTGCGTCGCATCCCTGCCATTTCACCAAGAATTCTTGGTGATATTTCCTGGAGGCATGAATAACTCTATCGTTAAGGATAGCTTCAACACGCCTTTTCCAAGTTGAGTTAGGGCCCCGAATGCTGGGGATTGTAAGTTGGCTCCGTGCAGGATCCTCCATATCTTCCCGAAAAGGTTTCAGGAGACTGACATGGAAGACAGGATGAATCTTCCACCAAGCTAGGGTATCCACCCGGTATGCCACTTTCCCAATGCGCTTTACAATGGACAAGGGTCCAATATATTTTTGCAGCAGGCGAGGGTCATGGACTCCCGCAAATAAGTACCGCCTTTGGGATTTTGACCATCACTTTGTCTCCTACTTGATATTCAACAAAGCGACGGTTTTGGTCAGCATGCCTCTTCATCCACTTTTGGGCTTTGACAAGATAGCTCCGTACTATCTCCAAATTTCGCTTCCATTCTCTTGACAAACTAGCAGCTCGGGGAGATTTTGCCACGTTTGGAGCATTCACAGTGTGTGGAAGTAGCGGTTGCTGTCCGGTAACAATTTCAAAAGCGCTCTTATTGGTACTGGAGCTCTTTTGTGAATTGAAGCACAGCTGAGCAGCATCCAAAAGCTTCACCCAATTTTTCTGCGACCCAGTTACAAAGAGGCGGAGATATTCCTCCAGCATGCCGTTAAACCGTTCCGTTTGGCCATCAGAATGTGGATGAAAGCTTGAACTGTGACTTAGTCTTGACCCAAGGCACTTGAAGAGTTGCATCCAGAAATTGCTAGTGAAGCGCGAGTCGCGATCACTAACCATCTCTTTTGGCAGGCCCCAATATTTCACGACATGAGAGAAGAAAAGCTGAGCTGTATCTTCTGCTGATATATACTGCGGGGCTGCTATGAAGGTAGCGTACTTAGAAAACCGATCCACAACAACCAGAATAGTTGTAAGATCTCCAACCTTGGGCAACCCGGTGATGAAATCCAGAGAGACGCTCTCCCAAGGCCGCTTTGGAACAGCTAGTGGTTCCAAGAGTCCTGCTGGCGTCAGGCGATCCGACTTGTCCTTTTGGCATGTTAGACAAGTCTTCACGTACTGAGCAACGTCATCGGCCATTTGAGGCCAATAATATGCACGGCGAAGTAACGCCATGGTGCGTTCTTCACCCGGATGACCTGCCCACAAAGTGTCATGGCATTCAGCCAGAAGGATCCTTCGCAGATCTCCTCCCTTAGGGACATAAAGCCGGTTTCCTTTCACTTTCAGGAAACCATCTTCTATGTAGAACTGGCGAGTCTTGCCTTGTTCTACCAGAGTAACCAAATACTGAGCAGCAGGATCCTTGATGAGAAGACCCAGTATCTGGTCCTTGATGTTCGTGGCCACTTCGCTCCCCCTAAGAGTGGCGAGTAAGCACACGGATGCGAGGTCCGCCCTCCGACTGAGAGCATCAGCCACTTGGTTAGTCTTTCCACTACGGTACTCCAAGTTGAAGTGGAATTCCGCTAGAAGCTCCTGCCACCTGGCCTGTCGGCCATTCAACTTCGGCTGTGTAAGGAAATGGCTGACAACTGTGTTATCTGTCTTAACTACGAACGGGGTTCCCAGCAGATAATGCCTCCAAAGGCGCAGGCAATGAACTACAGCCAACAATTCCTTTTCGTGGGCGGCATAGCGCCGCTCTGCATATTTCAGCTTCCGGCTCTCATAGGCTACAGGATGTCCATCCTGTAGCAAGACCCCACCAAGTGCATAGTCGGAGGCATCTGTCTGTACCTCAAATGGTTTGGCCAAATCAGGGAGGGCCAAAACGGGGCTACTAGACATAGCCGCTTTCAAGGCGCTAAAGGCTTCTGCTCGCTTGGGTGCCCAATCCCAAGGTGTGGCCTTCTTTAGGAGTTCTGTTAGGGGCACAGCAATGAGGGAGTAGTTTCTCACAAAACGGCGGTAGAAGTTACATAGGCCAAGGAACGCCCTCAAGGCGTGGACGTCCTTAGGCGGCGGCCAATCTGTAATAGCCTGGATCTTTTGTTGGTCCATCTTGATCCACCCTTCCTCAATGACATGCCCGAGGAAGTCTATCTGTTTCTGAGCAAAGGAGCATTTGGACAGCTTCACATATAGTTCACGCTCCCGCAATCGGGATAAGACTTTCCGCAAATGCTCCAGATGGTCCTCCAATGTCTGGCTGTATACGACAATGTCGTCCAAGTAGACTACCACGAATTCATCAATATATTCGCGGAAGACTTGGTTCATCAAGGTGCAGAATGTGGCTGGTGCATTAGTCAAGCCGAACGGCATCACCAGGAAGTCATACGACCCATACCTTGTCACGCACGTCGTCTTGTGCTCATCGCCCTCTGCGATTCGCACCTACCAATAACCAATCTTCAGGTCTATCTTAGTGAACACCGCCGCAGTACCCAATATGTCGAACAAATCGGCCATAAGTGGGATAGGGTACCTGTTCTTCACTGAGATTTTGTTTAGGGCCCGATAATCTACGCATAGCCGTAAACTCCCATCATGTTTCTTTTGAAGGAGCACGGGGGACCCATATGGGGATTTGGAGGGCACGATGATCCCTGTGTCTAACATCTCCGTCAATTGTCTCCGAAGCTCGGTGAGTTCGGGTTGTGACATTCTGTATGGTGCCCGGGCAGGTGGCTTCGCACCCGGCACCAACTCAATCTCGTGATCCACAGTCCGCCTCGGTGGAAGGCGCTTTGGCATCTCCTGGGGCATGACATCTTCAAATTCAAGCAACAACTACTTCACGGGTGCCGGAAGAGGACCCGAGGAGTGTTCTATATCTTCGATGCGCAGAGTAGCCAAGAATGTAGGTTCATGTCTCTTGACCCCCTTCTTCAACTGCAAGGCTGAGTTGTTCTCCACAGCCATCTTCTCGGGCAGGCACGGAATGGAGCAGGGCTTGGCCCCGTTGTCCCCATCATTAGTAACATGTCTGCATATGGTACCGGCATGGTGTTGGTTTGCCTCAGGAATTCCAACCCTACTATCAACTCGAAGTCATCTATGATCACCACTCGCAGGTTGATTTTCCCTTCATAAGGGCCAAGTTTCACTGGCACATCTCTGGCTATTCCCCCAACTGGTTGAGGAGGTGAGTTGATAGCTTTGACACGACCTCTGCCCTTTCCAACGACTAGGCCAAGGCGTTCCACCTGAGTCGAGGCTAGATAGTTGTGGGTTGCAACCGTATCTGTCATTGCTCGAATAGGTTTGCCATTTAGCTTCACTTCGACGAACATTAAGGTCCGTTCTTGTCTAGGAGGGGCCCTCTCGTCCGCCTTCTTTTTCCCCTTTTTGTTTATAGGGCAAGAATCCTTCTTCTTACGGATACCAGCACTGGTCCCCGCCAAGGCGTCAGAAAAAGAACCCACAATAGCATTGAAAGCACCTGCCGGCTCGGTCTGATCTGCATCATCAGATTCATCATCCGTCCCATCATCAACAACTTGATAAGCATTCATTTGTGCATGAGGGCACTCGTTATTCCAATATGGTCCGCCACAGTGACGACACCCTGAAGGGGGCTTTCTCCCCCGATCATTGTTGGTAGACGCAGCACTGGTGCTGCCTGAGGAGGGAGCCCTAGATTTGTTTGTACTCCGATCTCCTCCACTTCTGCTTGGGCCACTATTGCTTGAATGGCCTCCTTTATATCCTCCCTTGACAGGCTGTTGAGGCTTATCCTTTCGAGCTTCCATTTGATAGTCCCCAAGACATTCCGCTGCTTGGATTGCCTTGGGTAATGTGTCCACTCTTTGTCTCTGGAGTTCCATGCGAGCATAGGGTTTCAACCCTTCAAGGAAGGTGAAGAGTTTGTCCTTGTCCCCCATGTCTCGTATGCTCAACATAAGTGCAGAGAATTCCCGCACGTAGTCCCGTACTGACTTGGTCTGGCGGAGCTCCCGGAGTTTCCTTCTTGCATTATATTCAATATTTTCTGGGAAGAACTTTAAGCGTATGGCAGCCTTCAGTTCCGCCCATGTATCAAGACTGTCCTCACCGGCCCTGATGGCTTCATATTTCATCCGCCACCAGAGTTTAGCATCACCTTGAAGATACATTGCGGCAGTTGCCACTTTCTTAGCTTCTTCTAGGCCTCCCACGGCATCGAAATACTGCTCAATGTCAAAGATGAAATTCTCCACTTCTTTGGCATTCCGAGCCCCACTATATGGTTTGGGCTCAGGAATTTTTAATTTCTGGGTCGCGGGAGCGAAGTTCATAGTACCCCCGGTTTGGTTCCCGCTTCCTCGAAGCAGTCCCTGTAAAGCAGCATTGACAACATTGAGCTGGCCTGTCAAGTTGTCGATGGTCTGTTGCATGGCAGTCATCCTGCCTGCCTCTTGTGCCCTGTGGGCTAAATCTTCGGCACGCTCCTGATGGAGGCACTCAAATTCCCAAAAATTTCGGCTGCCTCTGTGGCTGCCGTTTGCCGGTCTCCTTCTGAGTCGCGGCTGATGTTTTTGATGTCAATTTCGGCCTGGTGCATCCTGCGATCCAGGTCCTCCAACCTTTGCACTAGGTTGGTCTGTAGGTCAGGCACAGTTTCCACGATGGGCCGTAGTGCGTCAACCGTCTGTTTGAGGACAGTGATCCGATCCCCGTAATTCACCATGGTCGGAAATAGTGTAATGGCAATGTGTTCCCTCGTCCGATGTCGAGCCTAGGCTCTGATACCAACTGTTACGCGGCGCCTTTCTGAGCTTCTTTGGAAGGGCGACGTAAGGCTAAGCAATCGATGTCAGTACGATTGTCGTCCGCCAACTGAGGTCCCCTCCGCACGCTAGACTAGATTGTCAGTGCCGTGCGGGAAAACCAATATCGTAGGCAACGAGAGAATTGAAAGCTTGTAGAGAAAATTGAGAAAGAGATTGCTTGCATAAATGAAAGGCTATTACAAAAGCTACGCGGTGTCGAGGGGGTGTGACACCAGTACAGAGAATTGATTGCTTGCTTGAAAGTTTGAATGCTTATACCCCCCTAATAATGCTTAAAATAAAAAAACCAAAGTTACAAGAGTTGACCTAAGAAAGCTGTAGAATCATACTGAAATAAAATAAAGTAAATCTATTCTATATTTACAAAGAAAAGGACTTAGTTTTCTACAAAGTAGAAACTAGTCCGTCAGCAGCAACTTGTGTCATTCGGCTCAGGGTCCGCGCGCGCGGCGCTATGAGCATCTGCCTGTGGCTGGCATTGGCGTTGGCTGTCAGTGGGGCGACAGAGGCCCTTGCGCGCTTGTCACTTGGAGCTGCCAAGACCACGGGGCCGACCGTGGCGCTAGGCGTTGGGAGGTTTGCCAAGACGCCACTGGGCACGTCCAAGGGGTCATGGGGCATGGCTGGAAAGCCGCCCATGACATTACTTGTGTTGCAGGATACTATGGCTCGTGACAACATTAGCAAAGGTAACAACATTGGAAACTCCTCCACCACATCGCTGGTAACCAAAAAGCACAAACAGGGAGTTTTCTTCTCACCCTACTCTATTTTACATGTGTGCATGCATCTAGGGCTATGCATTGTTTAAGTGTGAGGTGGGGAAATTCCTGTGTTTTGAGTGTTGTAAATGTATATCATGTATGATTCAGTTTTATTTTGGCTCTTTTAATAGTTGTATTGTTATAATTTTTAGTATAAACTGACAATTTTTGAAAAAAATTCAGATTTCTCCCGACGATGGATCTTTTTCTTGAGGGATAAAGTTGACTAAAAACAACAAAAAAAAAAATTTATTTGTAGGATAGTTAGGTAATATTCCTTGGTTTTTCTTAAGGCACCGGTTCTTTTCCAAGGATGTAGCTTGAACCGGGCAAATTAATTTCTTTGTAGGACTATTTTAGAAAGAAACTAAGTTATGTTGTAATACTTCTTGACATAGTTGATGCTAGTGCAATAGGCTATGACACATGATCTATTTTCCCGTTTAGTTGACTTGCAAACCTAAGAAAATAAGAAAACCACCCAATTTGTGACACCCCTTCTCAGTTGTTGATTTGTATACCATATAGTGTAAATACTGCTTAATTGTCTCAATTATGTATGCTTTCTTGACTTGAAATTTGAACAGAACCGTCGTGATTGAGTCATGTGCAATGTGTGAGTGAGGTTTTTGATTCTCTGTGTTATCCTGTATAGTCTAGAACTTGCCCCGTGTGTTAATTGAAGCGAAATTGTAAGTTGGACTAATCTAAGAAATGATATAGGCATTTTCTTGTTTGATTATGGATGTGCCTGTCACATCGAATATAAAATTATCCGTTGCTAGCCCCTTTGAGCCTATAGGCCTTTTTCTTTGGTACCTACATTACAAGTCATTCCCTTATTTTATTCTTGAATTAAATCTTATTTGAACCTTTACCTCCTAAGGCACTTAGTCGCTAAAAGAAGTAAGGGTAGACTTTGGGGATTGTCTTGATTGTGGTGGAACCGTGAAAGGACTTATCGGTGCACTAAAGCTGAAATTGAGAGTCACAAGCTGATGAGTAATTATGTGGAGTGTGAAAAAGAAAAAAGAAAAAAAAAAAGAAAAAAAGAAAGAAAGAAAAGATGTTAGAAAAATGTTAGTGAAAAATATATAGAAAACACCTCCTATTGATTTGTGCTAGTGAAATCACAGAAGTGCTTAATTGAAAAAGAAAGGCGGTGTATATGAGAAAGTGACGTAATTGAAAAAGAAAAAAGTGCTCGAGTTGTGATTGTAATGTATTAAGTGCTTAGGAGGACTAGTCACTATCATTAAATATATCCTACCCGTCCCCTAGCCTACATTACAACCTTAAAAGTCCTAGTTGATCTTACATTTGACTAACTCAATTAGTAGAGATCTACACTACGGGCAAGCTTATGGTACTATTACGGGAAGCATATGAGTTCTTTGTGAGAAATTGTGTGATATTATTCATCTATGTTCACTCTTCGGATTGTGGTAAGGGCACATGATTTCATAAACGATTGGTAATGTTGTAAATTATCCTGTTAGGTAAGTATATGTATTGAGATTGCTTAATAGTTGCGAGTCGGCTCTTGAGGTTGGGTGGTGACATTTGGGTTGTTGGATGATATTGAAGTATTGTGCTTGAGTAGACATTACGGGAAGAATATGGATCAATTGTGTGTTTATGCTTACTTACCAGTGTTGATTATGTTCAAAAATATGATTTGGTTGAAAAGTCGAATGCTTCGTGATAATATTAAGTGTATGTACTTGGGAAGTTGGTAAATAATTCCATTGCTCGAGGGCGAGCAAGAGTCTAAGTGTGGGGTGTTGATGTTTGGTGTAAAAGATATATATCTCTAAGTAAATCACCTCATATTTGGCTTTTGTTTTATGAAATTGGGATGTTAATTGCTATGATTCATGTTAAATTAAAGTGTTTTTATGTATAGGAATGAGTCGGGAGCAATTGGGGGCGAAACGAGCAAGAAATAAGCCAAAGCGAGACAAAAGTGGACGAAGGAGCATTGGGAGCCACAGGCAGCGCCTGGCGCCACCTGTGGCGCTGGAGGCAGAGAGTTAAAAAAGGGCCACTAGACACAGCGCCCTGGTGGGCGCCTGGCGCCAACGTCGGGAGCTCTCCTATTTCGTCTAGAAGTCTACTATTTTCGACCCTACCCCTTCCCAACACCTATATAAACACATCTAAACCCAAGAGGAACATATAGAACGTGATTTGGGAGGCAAAAACACAACGGAACATCGCACGGAAGCATCGATCCTCAGTTCTTCATCCTTTTCTAGTATTTTTATAATTTATTCAATACTCTATATTTTGATTGCTTTAATCATGAGCGGCTAATCACCCCTTGTTCTGAGGTTGTGATTAGCCATGAATATTTGTGTTCGAAGTTAACGATTTCTTGATTATAATTCATGATTATATGGTTGTTTCTTCAATTCTATGCTTAATCGCTTAATTGTTTGGCCATCAATTAGGTTCCATCAACTATCTATGCTATGTTTGGGAAAACTATGTTTAAATTAGAGAAGAATTGAAGAAAGCATGTTCTTAACCTTTTAAGGGGGCAGATTCGTGGTTAGGATAGGAATATATTTAATCACCATGCTTAATTGAATATCATGTTTTTATTGCGTTCTTGATAGATTAATTCCATAGGAATATAGGTGTTAATTTTATTAAGAATAGGCGAATAGTACTTCGGAAGAAGGCTATGAGAATGTTTATCGATTAATTAGCAACCATAAGTGAATTATATGAAGGGAAGTTAATTAGAACACAATAGGATTGGTGAAATAATCACAAGGCCTGGAATAATTGTTTCTATTGATTAAACAAAACTTATATTGTTCTTTGATAATCTAGTTATAATTTAGAGCTGTAGTTTAGAATAATCAAGATATTGAACTCGAATTCTGCTTGCTTAAATAACAATACTAGTCCGTTAGTAAGTAGTTCAATTAAGTCCCTGTGGGTACGATAACCTGGACTTACAATCCTATATTACTTGTCGACCGCGTATACTTGCGTGTGCGTTAGGGAGTAGCAGAGAGCTGGTGGTTTAGTTCTTATGTGTATGGATAACCTAGTCACATTGTTAGACAGACTGATCAAGAATTGCATGCACTAGTCCAGGTACACCTTAACGACACTCCTTGGCTATTATCTATGCTAGCACATGTCCAATTAATAGGAATATTCTCTGAGACAATCTTAAACCACATATGATAATTACAAAGGCTAATGGTTCATAGGTGGATACTTTAATGATGTTCTCGCACAAGATGAAAAATGGGGAGGTAGGCAGATTAGCCAAACTAGGGCATCTAAATTTTGGTCTTGTATCAACAATTGCTATTTAATAGACTTGGGATTTAAAGGATGTAGATATACTTGGTCAAACCATAGACGTAGAAGACGTGGCCTCATCTTAGAAAGACTTGATCGTTGTTTTGCTAATGAAGCTTAGCATGAGTCATATCCTTCAATGAATATAACACACTTGCCCAAAACTTGCTCCGATCATAATCCCCTTCTGATTAGGCTAACCAATCCTAGTGCCATTACAGTCAACAAACCCTTTCTCTTAGAATCCTACTGGTGCGCACATCCTGACTTATCTAATGTAATCAAAGAAAGTTGGAACAATAGGTCTTTTGAGGATGCAATATTCATTTTTCAAAACAATATTAAAAGCAGGAGTAGACTTAATTTTGGTGACATTTTCGCAAAGAAAAAAAAGAATACTAGCTAGATTGAAAGGTCTCCAAAATTCACCCAATTACCCAACTAGTACTTTCCTTAAAGAGCTTGAGAAGAACTTATTAACTGATTATAATAATATCATTCATCTCGAAGAGGACCACTGGAAGCTTATTAATTGGTTCAATGAGGGTGATGCCAATACAAGATTTTTTCAAATCTTGGTCCGTAGTAGAAGAAGGTGTAACAATATATCATTTTTTAAAGATAACAATGGGAGTTGGTTAACAGACCACCGGAGGATTATTGATCACACATACCATTATTTTCAAGATATATTCACTACTAACCATACTCAATCTAACTGGAGAGACATTAAGAACGCTACCACCAGTTTCACTAATATTGATCTCTCCTCATTAGATAGGCCCCTAAATACGAAGGAAATCATCACCATCGTCTACTCCTTTAAGCCATTTAAGGCTGGAATCTACCCTTTATTTTACAAACGACACCGGGACATAGTGGGCGCCTCAGTTATTCAATTATACAAACAAGTCTTTGATAGATCTACTATCTGTGCGTCAATGAATAACTTTACTTTGCCTTATCCCCAAACTAAAGAATGCCAACAACCTCAAAATTTTCCGTCCAATTGACCTTTGTAATACCATCTACAAAATTATCACTAAAATTGTTAACCGCATAAATCTTTTCTAAATGACTTAATTGTCCCATGCCAGTCAAAATTCCTCAAAGGCCGGCGAGCTTGTGATAATGCTATAATCATCCACGAAATTATTAACTATTTCAAAAGAATCAAGGGGGCAAAAGGCAAGCTCTTTATAAAAATTGATTTTGAGAAGGCGTTTGATAGAATTGAATTGTCTTTTATAGACAGAGCCCTTATATTCTTTCGCTTTTTCACCTAAAATTACTGGCCTCATAATGAACTGCATCTCCACAAGTAAAATGGTTGTTCTAGTGAATGGCTCCCAAACAACTTACTTCGCCCTATCGCGAGGTATTAGACAAAGCGATCCTATGTTACCCTATATATTCATCCTTATTATGGAGCTATTGTCCACATATATCAACCCCCAAATTGACCTAGTACTGTGGGATCCCAAATAAGTACCGCAGGATCACTGTTGTCACATTTATTCTACCCGGATGATCTCACCCTAATGGCACATGCCAACGAAAACACCATTTATTCTATCCAACACTGTCTATCCATTTTTTGTTCATACTCCGGACAGAAAATCAACACCATCAAGTCCAAAATACTATTCTCAAGCAACTTCCCATCAAACATCAAACAATACACAATTGAGTTGCTCAATATTAACCCTACCACACACTTTTGCAAGTACCTGGGGTTTCCATCCTCAATAGAAAACCTAAGCCAAGTGATTTTCAGTTTATTATTGATAACATGCGAAATAAGTTTCTCTAATTGAAACCATAAAAGAAGAGCTACACTGGCAGGCCTGGCTTGGAGATTGTTCACCCAGCCATCGACCATGTGGGCTAGTACTCTTATTCAAAAATATGGTAGGCGATCTACAACTAATTCCAGCTCCTTTATTTGGCAAAATATCGTAAAAGGATGGTAACTTTGCACTCAAGGAATAACTTGGGACATTGATAATGGTAAATCCATAAACTTCTACTATTCTAACTGGATCCCCAACACCCCCAATCACTACTAGAAATTCGGTAAAAAGCGACCAACGTTGGTCTGTCAAAAAAGCGACCAATGTTGGTCGCAAACTGGTGAAAATAATAAAATAATAATTTTAAATAAATTAGCGACCAATGTTGGTCGCTACTTGGTCGCCAATTTCGTCAAACTGTTGACCGGACTGGTCAGAATCGTTTGGTCAAAGAAATTCCCAGATTAGCGATCAATGTTGGTCGCTTAAGAGGACCCACGGTTAAGATTAGCGACCAACGTTGATCGCTTAGTAAGGAGTAACTGTTGGGCCAGATTAGCGACCAACGTTGGTCGCCGATTTATAGTTGGCGACCAACGTTGGTCGCTAATGTTAAATTATATATATTTAGCGACTAAAGTTGGTCGCTCTCAGGTCAACATT